>JAAAWM010009068.1:0-19314 GCA_036873465.1 Thinopyrum obtusiflorum
CGAAAAACAGAATCTGTCAAAAACAGAACAGTCTGTAGTAATCTGTATCAAACACAAACTTCTGGAACTCAGAAAAATCTACCAAAATATGACGGCCTAGACAATTTGTTTATTGATCTACTGCAATTGGAATCAGTATTTTATCACGTTCTGGTGATTTTTAACAATTGTTTTCGTGAACAGAAAGTTTCTGAAATTTTCAGCAAGATCAAATAACTATCATCCAAGAAGATCCTATAGGTTTAACTTGGCACAAACACTAATTAAAACATAAAAACAAATCTAACCAGAGGCTAGATCAAAGATTTATTCCTAAACATAAACAAAAAGCAAAATAAAATTAAAATAAAATTGGGTTGCCTCCCAACAAGCGCTATCGTTTAACGCCCCTAGCTAGGCATAAAAGCAAGGATAGATCTAAGTATTATCATCTTTGGTAGGCAATCCATAAGTGGCTCTCATAATATATTCATAAGGTAATTTAATATTATTTCTAGGGAAGTGTTCCATGCCTTTCCTTAACGGAAATTGGAATCTAATATTCCCTTCCTTCATATCAATAATTGCACCAATCGTTCTAAGGAAAGGTCTACCAAGAATAATAGGACATGAAGGATTGCAATCTATATCAAGAACAATAAAATCTACGGGCACATAGTTCCTATTTGCAACAATAAGAACATCATTAATTCTTATCATAGGTTTCTTGATAGTGGAATCCGCAAGATGCAAGTTTAAAGAACAATCATCAAAATCACGGAAACCTAGCAAATCACACAAAGTTTTTGGAATCGTGGAAACACTAGCACCCAAATCACACAAAGCATAGCATTCATGATCTTTAATTTTAATTTTAATTGTAGGTTCCCACTCATCATAAAGTTTTCTAGGGATAGAAACTTCCAACTCAAGGTTTTCTTCGTAAGATTGCATCAAAGCATCAACGATATGTTTAGTAAAGGCTTTATTTTGACTATAAGCATGAGGAGAATTTAGCATGGATTGCAACAAGGAAATGCAATCTATTAAGGAGCAATTATCATAATTAAATTCCTTGAAATCCAAAATAGTGGGTTCATTGCTATCTAAAGTTTTAACCTCTTCAATCCCACTTTTACCAATTTTTACATCAAGATCTAAAAACTCTGAATTTTTGGGACGCCTTCTAACTAAAGTTGACTCATCTCCAGTCCCATCATTATCAAGATTCATATTGCAAAATAAAGATTTAATAGGAGACACATCAATAACTTTTAGATCTTCATCTTTATTCTCATAAAAACTAGAAGAACACGCCTTCACAAAGCAATCTTTCTTAGCACGCATCCTAGCGGTTCTTTCTTTGCACTCATCAATGGAAATTCTCATGGCTTTGAGAGACTCATTGATATCAGCATAGGTGGAATAGATCTAAGTTTCAAAGAATCAACATCAAAAGAAATTCTATCCACGTTTCTAGCCAATTCGTCAACCTTAAGCAATTTTTCTTCGAGCAAAGCATTGAACTTCTTTTGTGAATTCATAAACTCTTTAACACTAGTCTCAAAATCAGAGGGCAACTTATTAAAATGTCCATAAGAATTGTTGTAGGAATTACCATAATTATTAGAGAAATTACTAGGGAACGGCCTAGGATTAAAGTTTCCTCTATACGCGTTGTTACCAAAATTATTTCTACCAACAAAATTCACATCCATAGATTCATTATTATTCTCAATCAAAGTAGACAAAGGCATATCATTAGGATCAGAAGAAACACTCTTATTAGCAAACAATTTCATAAGTTCATCCATCTTTCCACTCAAAACATTAATTTCTTCTATCGCATGCACTTTTTTACTAGAAGATCTTTCAGTGTGCCATTGAGAATAATTAACCATAATATTATCTAGGAGTTTAGTAGCTTCTCCTAAAGTGATTTCCATAAAAGTGCCCCCCGCGGCCGAATCTAAAAGGTTTCTAGAAGCAAAATTCAATCCGGCATAATTTTTTTGTATAATCATCCACAAATTCAAACCATGAGTAGGGCAATTACGTATCATTAATTTCATCCTCTCCCAAGCTTGTGCAACATGTTCATGATCAAGTTGCTTAAAATTCATAATGTCGTTTCTAAGAGAGATGATCTTAGCGGGAGGAAAATACTTAGAGATAAAAGCATCTTTGCACTTATTACAAGAATCAATACTATTTTTAGGCAAAGATGAGAACCAAGTTTTAGCACGATCTCTAAGAGAAAACGGAAATAGCTTTAATTTAACAATATCATTATCCACATCTTTCTTCTTTTGCATATCACATAAATCAACAAAGCTATTTAGATGGGTAGCGGCATCTTCACTAGAAAGGCCGGCGAATTGATCTTTCATGACAAGATCCAGCAAAGCAGCATTAATTTCACAAGATTCAGCTTCGGTAAAAGGAGAAATCGGAGTGCTAAGAAAATCATTGTTGTTGGTATTGGCAAAGTCACACAATTTAGTATTGTCTTGAGCCATCGGGACAAGCAAGCAATCCAACACACGAGCAAACAAGAACCAAGCGAAAAAGAGGCGGACAGAAAGAGAGGGCGAATAAAATGGCAAGGGTGAAGTGGGGGTGAGGAAAACGAGAGGCAAATGGCAAATAATGTAATGCGAGGGATAAGAGTTTGTGATGGGTACTTGGTATGTCTTGACTTGTGCGTAGACTCCCCGGCAACGGCGCCAGAAATCCTTCTTGCTATCTCTTGAGCACTGCGTTGGTTTTTCCTTGAAGAGGAAAGGGTGATGCAGTAAAGTAGCGTAAGTATTTCCCTCAGTTTTTGAGAACCAAGGTATCAATCCAGTAGGAGACCACGCTCAAGTCCCACGCACCTACACAAACAAATAAGAACCTTGCAACCAACGCGATAAAGGGGTTGTCAATCCCTTCACGGCCACTTGCAAAAGTGAGATCTGGTAGAGATGATAAGATAATATTTTTGGTATTTTTATGATAAAGACTAAAAGTAAAGAAAGCAAAATAAACGGTGCCAGAAATAGCTTGTTGGCGGGAGATTAATATGATGGAAAATAGACCCGGGGGCCATAGGTTTCACTAGTGGGGGGGGGGGGGGGGGGGGGGGGGGGGGGGGGGGGGGGGGGGGGGGGGGGGGGGGGGGGGGGGGGGGGGGGGGGGGGGGGGGGGGGGGGGGGGGGGGGGGGGGGGGGGGGGGGGGGGGGGGGGGGGGGGGGGGGGGGGGGGGGGGGGGGGGGGGGGGGGGGGGGGGGGGGGGGGGGGGGGGGGGGGGGGGGGGGGGGGGGGGGGGGGGGGGGGGGGGGGGGGGGGGGGGGGGGGGGGGGGGGGGGGGGGGGGGGGGGGGGGGGGGGGGGGGGGGGGGGGGGGGGGGGGGGGGGGGGGGGGGGGGGGGGGGGGGGGGGGGGGGGGGGGGGGGGGGGGGGGGGGGGGGGGGGGGGGGGGGGGGGGGGGGGGGGGGGGGGGGGGGGGGGGGGGGGGGGGGGGGGGGGGGGGGGGGGGGGGGGGGGGGGGGGGGGGGGGGGGGGGGGGGGGGGGGGGGGGGGGGGGGGGGGGGGGGGGGGGGGGGGGGGGGGGGGGGGGGGGGGGGGGGGGGGGGGGGGGGGGGGGGGGGGGGGGGGGGGGGGGGGGGGGGGGGGGGGGGGGGGGGGGGGGGGGGGGGGGGGGGGGGGGGGGGGGGGGGGGGGGGGGGGGGGGGGGGGGGGGGGGGGGGGGGGGGGGGGGGGGGGGGGGGGGGGGGGGGGGGGGGGGGGGGGGGGGGGGGGGGGGGGGGGGGGGGGGGGGGGGGGGGGGGGGGGGGGGGGGGGGGGGGGGGGGGGGGGGGGGGGGGGGGGGGGGGGGGGGGGGGGGGGGGGGGGGGGGGGGGGGGGGGGGGGGGGGGGGGGGGGGGGGGGGGGGGGGGGGGGGGGGGGGGGGGGGGGGGGGGGGGGGGGGGGGGGGGGGGGGGGGGGGGGGGGGGGGGGGGGGGGGGGGGGGGGGGGGGGGGGGGGGGGGGGGGGGGGGGGGGGGGGGGGGGGGGGGGGGGGGGGGGGGGGGGGGGGGGGGGGGGGGGGGGGGGGGGGGGGGGGGGGGGGGGGGGGGGGGGGGGGGGGGGGGGGGGGGGGGGGGGGGGGGGGGGGGGGGGGGGGGGGGGGGGGGGGGGGGGGGGGGGGGGGGGGGGGGGGGGGGGGGGGGGGGGGGGGGGGGGGGGGGGGGGGGGGGGGGGGGGGGGGGGGGGGGGGGGGGGGGGGGGGGGGGGGGGGGGGGGGGGGGGGGGGGGGGGGGGGGGGGGGGGGGGGGGGGGGGGGGGGGGGGGGGGGGGGGGGGGGGGGGGGGGGGGGGGGGGGGGGGGGGGGGGGGGGGGGGGGGGGGGGGGGGGGGGGGGGGGGGGGGGGGGGGGGGGGGGGGGGGGGGGGGGGGGGGGGGGGGGGGGGGGGGGGGGGGGGGGGGGGGGGGGGGGGGGGGGGGGGGGGGGGGGGGGGGGGGGGGGGGGGGGGGGGGGGGGGGGGGGGGGGGGGGGGGGGGGGGGGGGGGGGGGGGGGGGGGGGGGGGGGGGGGGGGGGGGGGGGGGGGGGGGGGGGGGGGGGGGGGGGGGGGGGGGGGGGGGGGGGGGGGGGGGGGGGGGGGGGGGGGGGGGGGGGGGGGGGGGGGGGGGGGGGGGGGGGGGGGGGGGGGGGGGGGGGGGGGGGGGGGGGGGGGGGGGGGGGGGGGGGGGGGGGGGGGGGGGGGGGGGGGGGGGGGGGGGGGGGGGGGGGGGGGGGGGGGGGGGGGGGGGGGGGGGGGGGGGGGGGGGGGGGGGGGGGGGGGGGGGGGGGGGGGGGGGGGGGGGGGGGGGGGGGGGGGGGGGGGGGGGGGGGGGGGGGGGGGGGGGGGGGGGGGGGGGGGGGGGGGGGGGGGGGGGGGGGGGGGGGGGGGGGGGGGGGGGGGGGGGGGGGGGGGGGGGGGGGGGGGGGGGGGGGGGGGGGGGGGGGGGGGGGGGGGGGGGGGGGGGGGGGGGGGGGGGGGGGGGGGGGGGGGGGGGGGGGGGGGGGGGGGGGGGGGGGGGGGGGGGGGGGGGGGGGGGGGGGGGGGGGGGGGGGGGGGGGGGGGGGGGGGGGGGGGGGGGGGGGGGGGGGGGGGGGGGGGGGGGGGGGGGGGGGGGGGGGGGGGGGGGGGGGGGGGGGGGGGGGGGGGGGGGGGGGGGGGGGGGGGGGGGGGGGGGGGGGGGGGGGGGGGGGGGGGGGGGGGGGGGGGGGGGGGGGGGGGGGGGGGGGGGGGGGGGGGGGGGGGGGGGGGGGGGGGGGGGGGGGGGGGGGGGGGGGGGGGGGGGGGGGGGGGGGGGGGGGGGGGGGGGGGGGGGGGGGGGGGGGGGGGGGGGGGGGGGGGGGGGGGGGGGGGGGGGGGGGGGGGGGGGGGGGGGGGGGGGGGGGGGGGGGGGGGGGGGGGGGGGGGGGGGGGGGGGGGGGGGGGGGGGGGGGGGGGGGGGGGGGGGGGGGGGGGGGGGGGGGGGGGGGGGGGGGGGGGGGGGGGGGGGGGGGGGGGGGGGGGGGGGGGGGGGGGGGGGGGGGGGGGGGGGGGGGGGGGGGGGGGGGGGGGGGGGGGGGGGGGGGGGGGGGGGGGGGGGGGGGGGGGGGGGGGGGGGGGGGGGGGGGGGGGGGGGGGGGGGGGGGGGGGGGGGGGGGGGGGGGGGGGGGGGGGGGGGGGGGAGTTATTTGATCTTGCTGAAAATTTCAGAAACTTTCTGTTCACGAAAACAATTATTAAAAATCACCAGAACGTGATAAAATACAGATTCCAATTGCTGCTGATCAATAAACAAATTGTCCAGGTCGTCCTATTTTGGTAGATTTTTATGAGTTCCAGAAGTTTGCGTTAGTTACAGATTACTACAGACTGTTCTGTTTTTGACAGATTCTGTTTTTCGCGTGTTGTTTGCTTATTTTGGTGAATCTATGGCTAGTAAAAGAGTTTATAAACCATAGAGAAGTTGGAATACAGTAGGTTTAACACCAATATAAATAAAAAATGAGTTCAATACAGTACTTGAAGTGGTGTTTTGTTTTCTTTCGCTAACGGAGCTCACGAGATTTTCTGTTGAGTTTTGTGTTGTGAAGTTTTCAAGTTTTGGGTAAAGATTTGATGGATTATGGAACAAGGAGTGGCAAAAGCCTAAGCTTGGGGATGCCCATGGCACCCCAATATAATCTAAGGACACCAAAAAGCCAAAGCTTGGGGATGCCCCGGAAGGCATCCCCTCTTTCGTCTTCGTCCATCGGTAACTTTACTTGGAGCTATATTTTTATTCACCACATGATATGTGTTTTGCTTGGAGCGTCTTGTATGATTTGAGTCTTTGCTTTTTTGTTTACCACATTCATCCTTGCTATACACACCTTTTGAGATAGACACACATGATTCGGAGTTTATTAGAATACTCTTTGTGCTTCACTTATATCTTTTGAGCTATATAGTTTTGGGGGGGGGGGGGGGGGGGGGGGGGGGGGGGGGGGGGGGGGGGGGGGGGGGGGGGGGGGGGGGGGGGGGGGGGGGGGGGGGGGGGGGGGGGGGGGGGGGGGGGGGGGGGGGGGGGGGGGGGGGGGGGGGGGGGGGGGGGGGGGGGGGGGGGGGGGGGGGGGGGGGGGGGGGGGGGGGGGGGGGGGGGGGGGGGGGGGGGGGGGGGGGGGGGGGGGGGGGGGGGGGGGGGGGGGGGGGGGGGGGGGGGGGGGGGGGGGGGGGGGGGGGGGGGGGGGGGGGGGGGGGGGGGGGGGGGGGGGGGGGGGGGGGGGGGGGGGGGGGGGGGGGGGGGGGGGGGGGGGGGGGGGGGGGGGGGGGGGGGGGGGGGGGGGGGGGGGGGGGGGGGGGGGGGGGGGGGGGGGGGGGGGGGGGGGGGGGGGGGGGGGGGGGGGGGGGGGGGGGGGGGGGGGGGGGGGGGGGGGGGGGGGGGGGGGGGGGGGGGGGGGGGGGGGGGGGGGGGGGGGGGGGGGGGGGGGGGGGGGGGGGGGGGGGGGGGGGGGGGGGGGGGGGGGGGGGGGGGGGGGGGGGGGGGGGGGGGGGGGGGGGGGGGGGGGGGGGGGGGGGGGGGGGGGGGGGGGGGGGGGGGGGGGGGGGGGGGGGGGGGGGGGGGGGGGGGGGGGGGGGGGGGGGGGGGGGGGGGGGGGGGGGGGGGGGGGGGGGGGGGGGGGGGGGGGGGGGGGGGGGGGGGGGGGGGGGGGGGGGGGGGGGGGGGGGGGGGGGGGGGGGGGGGGGGGGGGGGGGGGGGGGGGGGGGGGGGGGGGGGGGGGGGGGGGGGGGGGGGGGGGGGGGGGGGGGGGGGGGGGGGGGGGGGGGGGGGGGGGGGGGGGGGGGGGGGGGGGGGGGGGGGGGGGGGGGGGGGGGGGGGGGGGGGGGGGGGGGGGGGGGGGGGGGGGGGGGGGGGGGGGGGGGGGGGGGGGGGGGGGGGGGGGGGGGGGGGGGGGGGGGGGGGGGGGGGGGGGGGGGGGGGGGGGGGGGGGGGGGGGGGGGGGGGGGGGGGGGGGGGGGGGGGGGGGGGGGGGGGGGGGGGGGGGGGGGGGGGGGGGGGGGGGGGGGGGGGGGGGGGGGGGGGGGGGGGGGGGGGGGGGGGGGGGGGGGGGGGGGGGGGGGGGGGGGGGGGGGGGGGGGGGGGGGGGGGGGGGGGGGGGGGGGGGGGGGGGGGGGGGGGGGGGGGGGGGGGGGGGGGGGGGGGGGGGGGGGGGGGGGGGGGGGGGGGGGGGGGGGGGGGGGGGGGGGGGGGGGGGGGGGGGGGGGGGGGGGGGGGGGGGGGGGGGGGGGGGGGGGGGGGGGGGGGGGGGGGGGGGGGGGGGGGGGGGGGGGGGGGGGGGGGGGGGGGGGGGGGGGGGGGGGGGGGGGGGGGGGGGGGGGGGGGGGGGGGGGGGGGGGGGGGGGGGGGGGGGGGGGGGGGGGGGGGGGGGGGGGGGGGGGGGGGGGGGGGGGGGGGGGGGGGGGGGGGGGGGGGGGGGGGGGGGGGGGGGGGGGGGGGGGGGGGGGGGGGGGGGGGGGGGGGGGGGGGGGGGGGGGGGGGGGGGGGGGGGGGGGGGGGGGGGGGGGGGGGGGGGGGGGGGGGGGGGGGGGGGGGGGGGGGGGGGGGGGGGGGGGGGGGGGGGGGGGGGGGGGGGGGGGGGGGGGGGGGGGGGGGGGGGGGGGGGGGGGGGGGGGGGGGGGGGGGGGGGGGGGGGGGGGGGGGGGGGGGGGGGGGGGGGGGGGGGGGGGGGGGGGGGGGGGGGGGGGGGGGGGGGGGGGGGGGGGGGGGGGGGGGGGGGGGGGGGGGGGGGGGGGGGGGGGGGGGGGGGGGGGGGGGGGGGGGGGGGGGGGGGGGGGGGGGGGGGGGGGGGGGGGGGGGGGGGGGGGGGGGGGGGGGGGGGGGGGGGGGGGGGGGGGGGGGGGGGGGGGGGGGGGGGGGGGGGGGGGGGGGGGGGGGGGGGGGGGGGGGGGGGGGGGGGGGGGGGGGGGGGGGGGGGGGGGGGGGGGGGGGGGGGGGGGGGGGGGGGGGGGGGGGGGGGGGGGGGGGGGGGGGGGGGGGGGGGGGGGGGGGGGGGGGGGGGGGGGGGGGGGGGGGGGGGGGGGGGGGGGGGGGGGGGGGGGGGGGGGGGGGGGGGGGGGGGGGGGGGGGGGGGGGGGGGGGGGGGGGGGGGGGGGGGGGGGGGGGGGGGGGGGGGGGGGGGGGGGGGGGGGGGGGGGGGGGGGGGGGGGGGGGGGGGGGGGGGGGGGGGGGGGGGGGGGGGGGGGGGGGGGGGGGGGGGGGGGGGGGGGGGGGGGGGGGGGGGGGGGGGGGGGGGGGGGGGGGGGGGGGGGGGGGGGGGGGGGGGGGGGGGGGGGGGGGGGGGGGGGGGGGGGGGGGGGGGGGGGGGGGGGGGGGGGGGGGGGGGGGGGGGGGGGGGGGGGGGGGGGGGGGGGGGGGGGGGGGGGGGGGGGGGGGGGGGGGGGGGGGGGGGGGGGGGGGGGGGGGGGGGGGGGGGGGGGGGGGGGGGGGGGGGGGGGGGGGGGGGGGGGGGGGGGGGGGGGGGGGGGGGGGGGGGGGGGGGGGGGGGGGGGGGGGGGGGGGGGGGGGGGGGGGGGGGGGGGGGGGGGGGGGGGGGGGGGGGGGGGGGGGGGGGGGGGGGGGGGGGGGGGGGGGGGGGGGGGGGGGGGGGGGGGGGGGGGGGGGGGGGGGGGGGGGGGGGGGGGGGGGGGGGGGGGGGGGGGGGGGGGGGGGGGGGGGGGGGGGGGGGGGGGGGGGGGGGGGGGGGGGGGGGGGGGGGGGGGGGGGGGGGGGGGGGGGGGGGGGGGGGGGGGGGGGGGGGGGGGGGGGGGGGGGGGGGGGGGGGGGGGGGGGGGGGGGGGGGGGGGGGGGGGGGGGGGGGGGGGGGGGGGGGGGGGGGGGGGGGGGGGGGGGGGGGGGGGGGGGGGGGGGGGGGGGGGGGGGGGGGGGGGGGGGGGGGGGGGGGGGGGGGGGGGGGGGGGGGGGGGGGGGGGGGGGGGGGGGGGGGGGGGGGGGGGGGGGGGGGGGGGGGGGGGGGGGGGGGGGGGGGGGGGGGGGGGGGGGGGGGGGGGGGGGGGGGGGGGGGGGGGGGGGGGGGGGGGGGGGGGGGGGGGGGGGGGGGGGGGGGGGGGGGGGGGGGGGGGGGGGGGGGGGGGGGGGGGGGGGGGGGGGGGGGGGGGGGGGGGGGGGGGGGGGGGGGGGGGGGGGGGGGGGGGGGGGGGGGGGGGGGGGGGGGGGGGGGGGGGGGGGGGGGGGGGGGGGGGGGGGGGGGGGGGGGGGGGGGGGGGGGGGGGGGGGGGGGGGGGGGGGGGGGGGGGGGGGGGGGGGGGGGGGGGGGGGGGGGGGGGGGGGGGGGGGGGGGGGGGGGGGGGGGGGGGGGGGGGGGGGGGGGGGGGGGGGGGGGGGGGGGGGGGGGGGGGGGGGGGGGGGGGGGGGGGGGGGGGGGGGGGGGGGGGGGGGGGGGGGGGGGGGGGGGGGGGGGGGGGGGGGGGGGGGGGGGGGGGGGGGGGGGGGGGGGGGGGGGGGGGGGGGGGGGGGGGGGGGGGGGGGGGGGGGGGGGGGGGGGGGGGGGGGGGGGGGGGGGGGGGGGGGGGGGGGGTATGGAGATGCCCATTAATTGATGTTAATGTGAGGAGTAGGGATTGCCATGCATGCCATGCAACGGATGCACTAGAGCTATAAATGTATGAAAGCTCAACAAAAGAAACTAAGTGGGTGTGCATCCAACTTGCTTGCTCATGAAGACCTAGGGCATTTGAGGAAGCCCATTGTTGGAATATACAAGCCAAGTTCTATAACAAAAAATTCCCACTAGTATATGAAAGTGACAAAACAAGAGACTATCTATCATAAAGACCATGGTGCTACTTTGAAGCACAAGTATGGAAAAAAAGATAGTAGCATTGCCCCTTTTTTTTGGGGGGGCCTTTCTTTTTTTTCTTTTGGCCTTTCTCTTTTTTTTATTGGGACAATGCTCTATGAATGATGATCATCACACTTCTATTTATTTACAACTCAATGATTACAACTCGATACTAGAACAAAGTATGACTCTATATGAATGCCTCCGGCGGTGTACCGGGATGGGCAATGAATCAAGAGTGACATGTATGAAATAATATGCATGGTGGCTTTGCCACAAATACGATGTCAACTACATGATCATGCAAGGCAATATGACAATGATGAAGCGTGTCATGATAAACGGAACGGTGGAAAGTTGCATGGCAATATATCACCGAATGGCTATGGAAATGCCATAATAGGTAGGTATGGTGGCTGTTTTGAGGAAGATATAAGGAGGCTTATGTGTGATAGAGCGTATCGTATCACGGGGTTTGGATGCACCGGTGAAGTTTGCACCGACTCTCAAGGTGAGAAAGGGCAATGCACGGTACCGAAGAGGCTAGCAATGATGGAAGGTAAGAGTGCGTATAATCCATGGACTCAACATTAGTCATAAAGAACTCACATACTTATTGCAAAAATCTACAAGTCATCAAAAACCAAGCACTACGCGCATGCGCCTAGGGGGATAGATTGGTAGGAAAAGACCATCGCTCGTCCCCGACCGCCACTCATAAGGAGGACAATCAAAGAACACCTCATGTTTCAAATTTGTTACATAACGTTTACCATACGTGCATGCTACGGGACTTGCAACCTTCAACACAAGTATTTCTTAAATTCACAACTACTCAACTAGCACAACTTTAATATCACTACCTCCATATCTCAAAACAATCATCAAGCATCAAACTTCTCTTAGTATTCAACACACTCATAAGAAATTTTACTAATCTTGAATACCTAGCATATTAGGACTAATTTCTCAATTAAAGCAAATTACCATGCTGTTTTGTAGGACTCTCAAAATGATATAAGTGAAGCATGAGAGAACAATAATTTCTGTAAAAAAATCCACCACCGTTCTCTAAAAGATATAAGTGAAGAACTAGAGCAAAAACTATATAGCTCAAAAGATATAAGTGAAGCACAAAGAGTATTCTAATAAATTCCGAATCATGTGTGTCTCTCTCAAAAGGTGTGTATAGCAAGGATGATTGTGGTAAACTAAAAAGCAAAGACTCAAATCATACAAGATGCTCCAAGCAAAACACATATCATGTGGTGAATAAAAATATAGCTCCAAGTAAAGTTACCGATGGACTAAGACGAAAGAGGGGATGCCTTCCGGGGCATCCCCAAGCTTTGGCTTTTTGGTGTCCTTAGATTATCTTGGGGTGCCATGGGCATCCCCGAGCTTAGGCTCTTGCCACTCCTTGTTCCATAATCCATCAAATCTTTACCCAAAACTTGAAAACTTTACAACACAAAACTCAACAGAAAATCTCGTGAGCTCCGTTAGCGAAAGAAAACAAAACACCACTTCAAGGTACTGTATTGAACTCATTCTTTATTTATATTGGTGTTAAACCTACTGTATTCCAACTTCTCTATGGTTTATAAACTCTTTTACTAGCCATAGATTCATCAAAATAAGCAAACAACACACGAAAAACAGAATCTGTCAAAAACAGAACAGTCTGTAGTAATCTGTAACTAACAGAAACTTCTGGAACTCAGAAAAATCTAGCAAAATAGTACGACCTGGAAAATTTGTTTATTGATCATTAGCAATTGGAATCAGTATTTTATCACGTTCTGGTGATTTTTAACAGTTGTTTTCATGAACAGAAAGTTTCTGGAATTTTCAGCAAGATCAAATAACTATCATCCAAGAAGATCCTATAGGTTTAACTTGGCACAAACACTAATTAAAACATAAAAAAAAATCTAACCAGAGGCTAGATCAAATATTTATTCCTAAACAGAAGCAAAAATCAAAAAACTAAAATAAAATTGGGTTGCCTCCCAACAAGCGCTATCGTTTAACGCCCCTAGCTAGGCATAAAAACAAGAATAGATCTAGGTATTGCCATCTTTGGTAGGCAATCCATAAGTAGCTCTAATAATAGATTCATATGGTAATTTTATTTTATTTCTAGGGAAGTGTTCCATGCCTTTCCTTAACGGAAATTGGAATCTAATATTCCCTTCCTTCATATCAATAATTGCATCAATCGTTCTAAGGAAAGGTCTACCAAGAATAATAGGACATGAAGGATTGCAATCTATATCAAGAACAATGAAATCTACGGGCACATAATTCCTATTTGCAACAATAAGAACATCATTAATTCTTCCCATAGGTTTCTTAATGGTGGAATCCGCAAGGTGCAAGTTTAGAGAACAATCATCAAATTCGCGGAAACCTAGCAAATCACATAAAGTTTTTGGAATCATGGAAACACTAGCACACAAATCACACAAAGCATAGCATTCATGATCTTTAATTTTAATTTTAATTGTAGGTTCCCAGTGAAGTTTGCACCGACTCTCAAGGTGAGAAAGGGCAATGCACGGTACCGAAGAGGCTAGCAATGATGGAAGGTAAGAGTGCGTATAATCCATGGACTCAACATGGGGGTTAGCATGGATTGCAACAAGGAAATACAATCTATCAAAGAGCAATTATCATAATTAAATTCCTTGAAATCCAAGATAGTGGGTTCATTGATATCTAAAGTTTTGGTTTCTTCAATCCCACTTTTACCAATTTTTGCATCAAGATCTAAAAACTCCGAATTTTTGGAACGCCTTGTAGGTAAAGGTGACTCATATTCAGTCCCCTCATTATCAAGATTCATATTGCAAAACAAAGATTTAATTGGAGACACATCAATAACTTTTAGATCTTCATCTTTATTTTCATAGAAACTAGAAGAACACGCTTTCACAAAGCAATCTTTCTTAGCACGCATCCTAGCGGTTCTTTCTTTGCACTCATCAATGGAAATTCTCATGGCTTTGAGAGACTCATTGATATCATGCTTAGGTGGAATAGATCTAAGTTTCAAAGAATCAACATCAAGAGAAATTCTATCAATGTTCCTAGCCAATTCATCAACCTTAAGCAATTTTTATTTAAGCAAAGCATTGAAATTCTTTTGCGAATTCATAAACTCCTTAACACTAGTCTCAAATTCAGAGGGCATCTTTTTAAAATTTCCATAAGAATTGTTGTAGGAATTACCATAATTATTAGAGGAATTACTAGGGAACGGCCTAGGGGGGGGGGGGGGGGGGGGGGGGGGGGGGGGGGGGGGGGGGGGGGGGGGGGGGGGGGGGGGGGGGGGGGGGGGGGGGGGGGGGGGGGGGGGGGGGGGGGGGGGGGGGGGGGGGGGGGGGGGGGGGGGGGGGGGGGGGGGGGGGGGGGGGGGGGGGGGGGGGGGGGGGGGGGGGGGGGGGGGGGGGGGGGGGGGGGGGGGGGGGGGGGGGGGGGGGGGGGGGGGGGGGGGGGGGGGGGGGGGGGGGGGGGGGGGGGGGGGGGGGGGGGGGGGGGGGGGGGGGGGGGGGGGGGGGGGGGGGGGGGGGGGGGGGGGGGGGGGGGGGGGGGGGGGGGGGGGGGGGGGGGGGGGGGGGGGGGGGGGGGGGGGGGGGGGGGGGGGGGGGGGGGGGGGGGGGGGGGGGGGGGGGGGGGGGGGGGGGGGGGGGGGGGGGGGGGGGGGGGGGGGGGGGGGGGGGGGGGGGGGGGGGGGGGGGGGGGGGGGGGGGGGGGGGGGGGGGGGGGGGGGGGGGGGGGGGGGGGGGGGGGGGGGGGGGGGGGGGGGGGGGGGGGGGGGGGGGGGGGGGGGGGGGGGGGGGGGGGGGGGGGGGGGGGGGGGGGGGGGGGGGGGGGGGGGGGGGGGGGGGGGGGGGGGGGGGGGGGGGGGGGGGGGGGGGGGGGGGGGGGGGGGGGGGGGGGGGGGGGGGGGGGGGGGGGGGGGGGGGGGGGGGGGGGGGGGGGGGGGGGGGGGGGGGGGGGGGGGGGGGGGGGGGGGGGGGGGGGGGGGGGGGGGGGGGGGGGGGGGGGGGGGGGGGGGGGGGGGGGGGGGGGGGGGGGGGGGGGGGGGGGGGGGGGGGGGGGGGGGGGGGGGGGGGGGGGGGGGGGGGGGGGGGGGGGGGGGGGGGGGGGGGGGGGGGGGGGGGGGGGGGGGGGGGGGGGGGGGGGGGGGGGGGGGGGGGGGGGGGGGGGGGGGGGGGGGGGGGGGGGGGGGGGGGGGGGGGGGGGGGGGGGGGGGGGGGGGGGGGGGGGGGGGGGGGGGGGGGGGGGGGGGGGGGGGGGGGGGGGGGGGGGGGGGGGGGGGGGGGGGGGGGGGGGGGGGGGGGGGGGGGGGGGGGGGGGGGGGGGGGGGGGGGGGGGGGGGGGGGGGGGGGGGGGGGGGGGGGGGGGGGGGGGGGGGGGGGGGGGGGGGGGGGGGGGGGGGGGGGGGGGGGGGGGGGGGGGGGGGGGGGGGGGGGGGGGGGGGGGGGGGGGGGGGGGGGGGGGGGGGGGGGGGGGGGGGGGGGGGGGGGGGGGGGGGGGGGGGGGGGGGGGGGGGGGGGGGGGGGGGGGGGGGGGGGGGGGGGGGGGGGGGGGGGGGGGGGGGGGGGGGGGGGGGGGGGGGGGGGGGGGGGGGGGGGGGGGGGGGGGGGGGGGGGGGGGGGGGGGGGGGGGGGGGGGGGGGGGGGGGGGGGGGGGGGGGGGGGGGGGGGGGGGGGGGGGGGGGGGGGGGGGGGGGGGGGGGGGGGGGGGGGGGGGGGGGGGGGGGGGGGGGGGGGGGGGGGGGGGGGGGGGGGGGGGGGGGGGGGGGGGGGGGGGGGGGGGGGGGGGGGGGGGGGGGGGGGGGGGGGGGGGGGGGGGGGGGGGGGGGGGGGGGGGGGGGGGGGGGGGGGGGGGGGGGGGGGGGGGGGGGGGGGGGGGGGGGGGGGGGGGGGGGGGGGGGGGGGGGGGGGGGGGGGGGGGGGGGGGGGGGGGGGGGGGGGGGGGGGGGGGGGGGGGGGGGGGGGGGGGGGGGGGGGGGGGGGGGGGGGGGGGGGGGGGGGGGGGGGGGGGGGGGGGGGGGGGGGGGGGGGGGGGGGGGGGGGGGGGGGGGGGGGGGGGGGGGGGGGGGGGGGGGGGGGGGGGGGGGGGGGGGGGGGGGGGGGGGGGGGGGGGGGGGGGGGGGGGGGGGGGGGGGGGGGGGGGGGGGGGGGGGGGGGGGGGGGGGGGGGGGGGGGGGGGGGGGGGGGGGGGGGGGGGGGGGGGGGGGGGGGGGGGGGGGGGGGGGGGGGGGGGGGGGGGGGGGGGGGGGGGGGGGGGGGGGGGGGGGGGGGGGGGGGGGGGGGGGGGGGGGGGGGGGGGGGGGGGGGGGGGGGGGGGGGGGGGGGGGGGGGGGGGGGGGGGGGGGGGGGGGGGGGGGGGGGGGGGGGGGGGGGGGGGGGGGGGGGGGGGGGGGGGGGGGGGGGGGGGGGGGGGGGGGGGGGGGGGGGGGGGGGGGGGGGGGGGGGGGGGGGGGGGGGGGGGGGGGGGGGGGGGGGGGGGGGGGGGGGGGGGGGGGGGGGGGGGGGGGGGGGGGGGGGGGGGGGGGGGGGGGGGGGGGGGGGGGGGGGGGGGGGGGGGGGGGGGGGGGGGGGGGGGGGGGGGGGGGGGGGGGGGGGGGGGGGGGGGGGGGGGGGGGGGGGGGGGGGGGGGGGGGGGGGGGGGGGGGGGGGGGGGGGGGGGGGGGGGGGGGGGGGGGGGGGGGGGGGGGGGGGGGGGGGGGGGGGGGGGGGGGGGGGGGGGGGGGGGGGGGGGGGGGGGGGGGGGGGGGGGGGGGGGGGGGGGGGGGGGGGGGGGGGGGGGGGGGGGGGGGGGGGGGGGGGGGGGGGGGGGGGGGGGGGGGGGGGGGGGGGGGGGGGGGGGGGGGGGGGGGGGGGGGGGGGGGGGGGGGGGGGGGGGGGGGGGGGGGGGGGGGGGGGGGGGGGGGGGGGGGGGGGGGGGGGGGGGGGGGGGGGGGGGGGGGGGGGGGGGGGGGGGGGGGGGGGGGGGGGGGGGGGGGGGGGGGGGGGGGGGGGGGGGGGGGGGGGGGGGGGGGGGGGGGGGGGGGGGGGGGGGGGGGGGGGGGGGGGGGGGGGGGGGGGGGGGGGGGGGGGGGGGGGGGGGGGGGGGGGGGGGGGGGGGGGGGGGGGGGGGGGGGGGGGGGGGGGGGGGGGGGGGGGGGGGGGGGGGGGGGGGGGGGGGGGGGGGGGGGGGGGGGGGGGGGGGGGGGGGGGGGGGGGGGGGGGGGGGGGGGGGGGGGGGGGGGGGGGGGGGGGGGGGGGGGGGGGGGGGGGGGGGGGGGGGGGGGGGGGGGGGGGGGGGGGGGGGGGGGGGGGGGGGGGGGGGGGGGGGGGGGGGGGGGGGGGGGGGGGGGGGGGGGGGGGGGGGGGGGGGGGGGGGGGGGGGGGGGGGGGGGGGGGGGGGGGGGGGGGGGGGGGGGGGGGGGGGGGGGGGGGGGGGGGGGGGGGGGGGGGGGGGGGGGGGGGGGGGGGGGGGGGGGGGGGGGGGGGGGGGGGGGGGGGGGGGGGGGGGGGGGGGGGGGGGGGGGGGGGGGGGGGGGGGGGGGGGGGGGGGGGGGGGGGGGGGGGGGGGGGGGGGGGGGGGGGGGGGGGGGGGGGGGGGGGGGGGGGGGGGGGGGGGGGGGGGGGGGGGGGGGGGGGGGGGGGGGGGGGGGGGGGGGGGGGGGGGGGGGGGGGGGGGGGGGGGGGGGGGGGGGGGGGGGGGGGGGGGGGGGGGGGGGGGGGGGGGGGGGGGGGGGGGGGGGGGGGGGGGGGGGGGGGGGGGGGGGGGGGGGGGGGGGGGGGGGGGGGGGGGGGGGGGGGGGGGGGGGGGGGGGGGGGGGGGGGGGGGGGGGGGGGGGGGGGGGGGGGGGGGGGGGGGGGGGGGGGGGGGGGGGGGGGGGGGGGGGGGGGGGGGGGGGGGGGGGGGGGGGGGGGGGGGGGGGGGGGGGGGGGGGGGGGGGGGGGGGGGGGGGGGGGGGGGGGGGGGGGGGGGGGGGGGGGGGGGGGGGGGGGGGGGGGGGGGGGGGGGGGGGGGGGGGGGGGGGGGGGGGGGGGGGGGGGGGGGGGGGGGGGGGGGGGGGGGGGGGGGGGGGGGGGGGGGGGGGGGGGGGGGGGGGGGGGGGGGGGGGGGGGGGGGGGGGGGGGGGGGGGGGGGGGGGGGGGGGGGGGGGGGGGGGGGGGGGGGGGGGGGGGGGGGGGGGGGGGGGGGGGGGGGGGGGGGGGGGGGGGGGGGGGGGGGGGGGGGGGGGGGGGGGGGGGGGGGGGGGGGGGGGGGGGGGGGGGGGGGGGGGGGGGGGGGGGGGGGGGGGGGGGGGGGGGGGGGGGGGGGGGGGGGGGGGGGGGGGGGGGGGGGGGGGGGGGGGGGGGGGGGGGGGGGGGGGGGGGGGGGGGGGGGGGGGGGGGGGGGGGGGGGGGGGGGGGGGGGGGGGGGGGGGGGGGGGGGGGGGGGGGGGGGGGGGGGGGGGGGGGGGGGGGGGGGGGGGGGGGGGGGGGGGGGGGGGGGGGGGGGGGGGGGGGGGGGGGGGGGGGGGGGGGGGGGGGGGGGGGGGGGGGGGGGGGGGGGGGGGGGGGGGGGGGGGGGGGGGGGGGGGGGGGGGGGGGGGGGGGGGGGGGGGGGGGGGGGGGGGGGGGGGGGGGGGGGGGGGGGGGGGGGGGGGGGGGGGGGGGGGGGGGGGGGGGGGGGGGGGGGGGGGGGGGGGGGGGGGGGGGGGGGGGGGGGGGGGGGGGGGGGGGGGGGGGGGGGGGGGGGGGGGGGGGGGGGGGGGGGGGGGGGGGGGGGGGGGGGGGGGGGGGGGGGGGGGGGGGGGGGGGGGGGGGGGGGGGGGGGGGGGGGGGGGGGGGGGGGGGGGGGGGGGGGGGGGGGGGGGGGGGGGGGGGGGGGGGGGGGGGGGGGGGGGGGGGGGGGGGGGGGGGGGGGGGGGGGGGGGGGGGGGGGGGGGGGGGGGGGGGGGGGGGGGGGGGGGGGGGGGGGGGGGGGGGGGGGGGGGGGGGGGGGGGGGGGGGGGGGGGGGGGGGGGGGGGGGGGGGGGGGGGGGGGGGGGGGGGGGGGGGGGGGGGGGGGGGGGGGGGGGGGGGGGGGGGGGGGGGGGGGGGGGGGGGGGGGGGGGGGGGGGGGGGGGGGGGGGGGGGGGGGGGGGGGGGGGGGGGGGGGGGGGGGGGGGGGGGGGGGGGGGGGGGGGGGGGGGGGGGGGGGGGGGGGGGGGGGGGGGGGGGGGGGGGGGGGGGGGGGGGGGGGGGGGGGGGGGGGGGGGGGGGGGGGGGGGGGGGGGGGGGGGGGGGGGGGGGGGGGGGGGGGGGGGGGGGGGGGGGGGGGGGGGGGGGGGGGGGGGGGGGGGGGGGGGGGGGGGGGACTCTGGCTCTGTGGCTGATGTAGGGTTCCGGTAGGCGTGAATAGCCTCCAACGGAACAAGGTACTTGCCTGCAGATAAATCAAACAAGGAAGGAGCAGGCAGGGTAATAGTCTCAGGATGATGTTTATCAAAGAACAATTTGTATTTGAGCTCATTTTCCCTATTCTTAACAATAAAATCGTGTGCTACCATACTCTTATAATCTAAATAAACAGGAGGCAGCAATTTTTCTTCCTTCTCATAATGCCTAATAGGTATGTTAAAATGTGGGGGGGGGGGGGGGGGGGGGGGGGAGGCGAAGATGCCTCCAAAGACGGGGCCCTTAGTACGGTTAAGATTTAACCGCTTTGCAATAATAGCACCCATGCTGAATGTATCATCACGAAATAAGGCATGGCACAAAATAACAATATCAGGGGCACTTAAGTTTCCACAGTTTCCGCGCCCAATTAAGCATCTACTAGCAAATATAGCAAAGTAACGTAGAACATGAAAGTGTATGCTAGTAGTTCATGCATCGGAAACCTTCCTCGTTTCCCCTACAGTGATGGTATCAATAAACCCATCCACATCGCCGCGATGTGGTTCCTCTATGATGCCCTTGAAAGGGATCAAACAAACCCAACAAAAATCACAAAGTGACATCTCCTTATGCTCATCATATAAATAAAA
>JAAAWM010009069.1:0-19318 GCA_036873465.1 Thinopyrum obtusiflorum
GGCTTCCTCCTCCGCCATCTCCTTCTTGAAAGCCACTTGCCTGGCTTTCTCAGCCGGCGGCAGTGACTTCCACAGGCAAAGATTGTACTGGCCCCATAACCAATCCAAAGTTGGGGGGTCCGGCGCAACCTCGTCAGGCGGCGTGTAGGGGTCCTCGTCACTGCTAGTCGAGTGAGCGTCCTCGGGGGGCGGCGACTCCTCGTCGGCACGTGGGCAGACCGGCGGCGCCATGCCAGAGATTTGAGAGAGAGAGAGAGGGCGAGCGAGGGGAGATCTAGATGAGAATGTAGGCAGGACGACGTGAGCAAGGTAGTATTTATTGGCGGCCAGAATCTTGATCGACGGGGACAGTACACATGCCGGTCGCTGGAATTTACGAGTACTGTAGTTTGAATTACACACGATTCCCGCAGCAAAATCCGTGTGTGAACATAATAGCCGATGGTTTCCAATACAGAACCGTGTCTGATTAATGATCCCCGCCACTCACCTACCAAACCTCGAGCCGCGAGATAGAGTGCCAATCGTGTGGGGGGCGATTGTCTTGCCAGATCTTTATATTTTCTTTTTTGAACACCAGATATTTACATCGTCTGATGATTTTTTAACACGCACACAAGTACACAAAAAATATGATTTTTCAAACCGTTGTGGTTAGGCGTTGCATGTAAATGTAGTTTAAATTTCAATTACGGTCATTAAATGGTTAGAAAATCACTTAAATGTCTTTAAAAGGTCAAATGACCCCTGAAATTTTCCAAATTTTTACATGATAGTTGTATTAGTGCACGTTAAATGTAGAAAAAAATTTGAAGGCCGTAAGAGGAAGCTATCTCCCATTCGTCATCAAACATGCATTGTTCCCTCTCGGAACCACGAACCTTCTAGTGAGTTGCTCCGGTTTGTGAGGGGTGTGTGTCAAAACTTTCGTCAAACATGCCAATTTTTTTACCACATCATCTTGGTGGCATGACATTAAATCAACCAAGGTTTCATGTTTTTCTGATCATTTTTTAATTTTTTGGAATTAAAATGCCATGGCACTCCATGCATGTGCCCATGCCTTGAGACCAATATGTTTGAAAATTCCTTCTAATTTACTGCACATGGAATTAACTCGCACACAAGTACACAAAAATATAATTTTTCAAACCGTTTTGGTTTGGCGTTGCATGTAGATGTAGTTCAAATTTGAATTACGGTCATTAAATGGTCAGAAAATCACTTAAATGTCTTTAAAAGGTCAAATGACCCCTGAAATTTTCCAAATTTTCACATGACAGTTGTATTAGTGCACATTAAACGTAGAAAAAAATTTGAAGGCCGTAAGAGGAAGCTATTTCCCGTTCGTCATCAAACATGCATTGTTCCCTCTCGGAACCACGAACCTTCTAGTGAGTTGCTCCGGTTTGTGAGGGGTGTGTGTCCAAACTTTCGTCAAACATGCCAATTTCTTTACCACATCATCTTGGTGGCATGACATTACATCAACCAAGGTTTCATGTTTTTCTGATCATTTTTTTATTTTTTGGAATTAAAATTCCATGGCACTCCATGCATACGTATGCATGTGTCCATGTCGTGAGACCAATATGTTTGAAAATTCCTTCTAATTTACTGCACATGGAATTAACTCGCACACAAGTACACAGATATGATTTTTCAAACAGTTTTGGTTAGGCGTTGCATGTAGATGTAGTTCAAATTTGAATTACGGTCATTAAATGGTTAGAAAATCACTTAAATGTCTTTAAAAGGTCAAATGACCCCTAGAATTTTCCAAAATTTCACATTACAGTTGTAGTAGTGCACGTTAGACGTAGAAAAAAATTGAAGGCCGTAAGAGGAAGCTATCTCCCGTTCGTCATCAAACATGCATTGTTCCCTCTCGGAACCACGAACCTTCTAGTGAGTTGCTCCGGTTTGTGAGGGGTGTGTGTCCAAACTTTCGTCAAACAAGCCAATTTCTTTACCACATCATCTTGGTGGCATGACATTACATCAACCAAGGTTTCATGTGTTTCTGATTTTTTATTTTTTTTGGAATTAAAATGCCATGTCACTCCATGCATACGTATGCATGTGTCCATGTCGTGAGACAAATATGTTTGAAAATTCCTTCTATTTTATTGCACATGGCATTAACTCGCACACAAGTACACACATATGATTTTTCAAACCGTTTTGGTTAGGCGTTGCATGTAGATGTAGTTCAAATTTGAATTACGGTCATTAAATGGCTAGAAAATGACTTAAATGTCTTTAAAAGGTCAAATGACCCCTAGAATTTTCAAAAATTTCACAATACAGTTGTAGTAGTGCACGTTAGACGTAGAAAAAAATTGAAGGCCGTAAGAGGAAACTATCTCCCGTTCGTCATAGAACATGCATTGTTCCATCTCGGAACCACGAGCCTTCTAGTGAGTTGCTCCGGTTTGTGAGGGGTGTGTGTCCAAACTTTCGTGAAACAGGCCAATTTTTTTTACCACATCATCTTGGTGGCATGACATTAAATCAAGCAAGGTTTCATGTTTTTCTGATCATTTTTTAATTTTTTGGAATTAAAATGCCATGGCACTCCATGCATGTGCCCATGCCTTGAGACCAATATGCTTGAAAATTCCTTCTAATTTACTGCACATGGAATTAACTCGCACACAAGTACACAAAAATATGATTTTGCAAATCATTTTGGTTAGGCGTTGCATGTAGATGTAGTTCAAATTTGAATTACGGTCATTAAATGGTTAGAAAATCACTTAAATGTCTTTAAAAGGTCAAATGACCACTGAAATTTTCCAAATTTTCACATGACAGTTGTATTAGTGCACGTTAAACGTAGAAAAAAATTTGAAGGCCGTAAGAGGAAGCTATCTCCCGTTCGCCATCAAACATGCATTGTTCCCTCTCGGAACCACGAACCTTCTAGTGAGTTGCTTAGGTTTGTGAGGGGTGTGTGTCCAAACTTTCGTCAAACATGCCAATTTCTTTACCACATCCTCTTGGTGGCATGACATTACATCAACCAAGGTTTCATGTTTTTCTGATCATTTTTTTTATTTTTTGGAATTAAAATGCCATGTCACTCCATGCACACGTATGCATGTGTCCATGTCTTGAGACCAATATGTTTGAAAATTCCTTATAATTTACTGCACATGGAATTAACTCACACACAAGTACACATATATGATTTTTCAAACCTTTTTGGTTAGGCGTTGCATGTAGATGTAGTTCAAATTTGAATTACGGTCATTAAATGGTTAGAAAATCACTTAAATGTCTTTAAAAGGTCAAATGACCCCTAGAATTTTCCAAAATTTCACATTACAGTTGTAGTAGTGCACGTTAGACGTAGAAAAAAAATTGAAGGCCGTAAGAGGAAGCTATCTCCCATTCGTCATCAAACATGCATTGTTCCCTCTCGGAACCACGAGCCTTCTAGTGAGTTGCTCCGGTTTGTGAGGGGTGTGTGTACAAACTTTCGTCAAACATGCCAATTTCTTTACCACATCATCTTGGTGGCATGACATTACATCAACCAAGGTTTCATGGGTTTCTGATTTTTTTTAGAATTAAAATGCCATGTCACTCCATGCATACGTATGCATGTGTCCATGTCATGAGACAAATATGTTTGAAAATTCCTTCTAGTTTACTGCACATGGAATTAACTCGCACACAAGTACACAAATATGATTTTTCAAACCGTTTTGGTTAGGCGTTGCATGTAGATGTAGTTCAAATTTGAATTACGGTCATTAAATGGCTAGAAAATCACTTAAATGTCTTTAAAAGGTCAAATGACCCCTAGAATTTTCAAAAATTTCACATTACAGTTGTAGTAGTGCATGTTAGATGTAGAAAAAAAATTAAAGGCCGTAAGAGGAAGCTATCTCCCGTTCGTCATCAAACATGCATTGTTCCCTCTCGGAACCACGAGCCTTCTAGTGAGTTGCTCCGGTTTGTGAGGGGTGTGTGTCCAAACTTTCGTCAAACATGCCAATTTTTTACCACATTATCTTGGTGGCATGACATTACATCAACCAAGGTTTCATGTGTTTCTGATTTTTTTTTGGAATTAAAATGCCATGTCACTCCATGCTTAATTGTGTCCTAGCCGTTAGACCAATATGTTTGAAAATTCCTTCCAATTTACTGCACATGGAATTAAATCGCACACAAGTACACGAAATATGAGTTTTCAAACCGTTATGGTTAGCTGTTGCATGTACATGTAGTTCAAATTTCAATTACGGTCATTAAATGGCTAGAAAATCACTTAAATGTCTTAAAAGGTCAAATGACCCCTGAAATTTTCCAAAATTTGACATGACAGTTGTATTAGTACTACAAAATTTCTTGTTCATTTAAAACACCATCCGTTGCCACTTTACTCCAAATTCATCTTTCACAGCTAATAAAAAAATATCTACAACATCACACATAATTGTTTTCTTGGAACCGTTTGCGATGAAAATATCTGGGTCTATTTAAAACACCTCTCCGGTCAATAACCAATAGCGGAACCTGGATGCTCATATTGGCTCCTACATATTCTACGAAGATCTTTATCGGTCAAACCGCATAACAACATACGTCATTCCCTTTGTCATCGGTATGTTACTTGCCCGAGATTCGATCGTCGATATCCTCATACCTAGTTCAATCTCGTTACCGGCAAGTTTGTTTACTCGTTTCGTAATGCATCATCCCGTAACTAACTCACTAGTCACATTGTTTGCAAGGCTTATAGTGATGTACATTACCGAGAGGGCCCAGAGATACCTCTCCGATACACGGAGTGACAAATCCTAATCTTGATCTATGCCAACCCAACAAACACCTTCAGAGACACCTGTAGAGCATCTTTATAATCACCCAGTTACGTTGTGACGTTTGATAGCACACAAGGTGTTCCTCCGGTATTCGGGAGTTGCATAATCTCATAGTCAGAGGAACATGTATAAGTCATGAAGAAAGCAATAGCAATAAAACTAAACGATCATAATGCTAAGCTAACGGATGGGTCTTGTCTATCACATCATTCTCTAATGATGTGATCCCGTTCATCAAATGACAACACATGTATATGGCCAGGAAACATAACCATCTTTGATTAACGAGCTAGTCTAGTAGAGGCATACTAGGGACACTTTGTTTTGTCTATGTATTCACACATGTATCAAGTTTCCGGTTAATACAATTCTAGCATGAATAATAAACATTTATCATGATATAAGGAAATATAAATAACAACTTTATTATTGCCTCTAGGGCATATTTCCTTCAGTTGGTTGCTTCTGTTGTGAATCCCGTGGCTTGCTCCAAGCCTTGGTCTTCTTAATGTGCTCCTTGATCTCACGAAGAGCGGCTTCTCTGGTTTGGTTGCTGTTTCCCCGCCAAGGTCCTTTGCCGGGTATGCTACCACCGTCCGTGCACAAGTTGGGAGTACTCGGTGTCGGTGTCAAAACCGGCAGATCTCGGGTAGGGGGCCCCAGGCTGTGAGTCTAAGGATCAATGGTAACAAGGGACAATGGGGACATGGTGTTTACCCAGGTTTGGGCCCTCTCAAAGGAGGTAAAACCTTACGTCCTACTTGGTTGTATTTGATGAGTATATGGGTTACAAGAGTTGATCCACCTCGAGATAGTAATGGCCAAACCCTAGCTGTCTACCCTATGATTATTCTGATACCCTCTACGGACTAACCCCTCCGGTTTATATACACACCGGAGGGGCCTAGGGTTATTCAAAGTCAGTTCACAGAGGAAAGGAGTATTACACCGGGACCCCAAACTTGCCGTTCTACGCACATAGGAGTCCTACCCGGACATGGGAGGTGGTCTTTTGGCTTCGTCTTCATGACTCGTCAGTCCGGCCCATCTCGAATAGACCGGACACCTGAGGACCCTCGAATCTAGGACTCCCTCAGTAGCCTCCGAACTTGCCTTCAATGACGATGTAGTATCCGGCTTATGTCTTCGGCTTTGCAAGGCGGGTTCTTCATCATACTTCGAATTGATTACAGTCCGATTTTGACCTTTATGCCCTGCCTTTATGATTCCTTCCTGTCGTCACCTCGATTTCCATGCGCCGGGCGAATGTGAATGGTCCATAATTTTTTACAAATAAGCCCCTTACCACGCAGGGGCGGCATCTATATAAGGAGGTTAAATCCCCAAATGCCATCCCACATCGCGCAAAGAGCATCAGAGCAAACCACGAAAAACTTCAAAACATGGCGAGTGCTCCTAGCTCTTCCTCGCGCCCTCATGGCCCTCAAGCGGGTGATTGGTGAAGCTGCTCAGTGTCTCACCTTCAGCTGAATCGACTTCAGACGGAGGGATATCTCCCTCCCGCAGATCTAGTCTCCGTGTGGGCGGGATTAGCCTCGATTGGCAACGATGTGCTAGCAGAGAATTTCCCCAACCCCAACAAGGAGGAGAGGGTGTGCTTCATCTCATTCTTCTGAGGCGCTTAGGATTTCCGATCCACCCCTTCCTCAGAGGTCTATTGGAATTCTAAGGAATCCAGCTGCACAACCTCACACCAGGTTCTATCCTGCACATTTCGGGTTTTGTCGCTCTCTACGAACTGTTTTTAGGCTGTGAGGCTCATTTCGAACTGTGGAGAAAGTTCTTTTGCCTCATCCCTCATCATCAAGGGGGTTCCATATTTGAAGTGGGTGGCGCGAAGTATGGCGCATAGCCGGATCAGGTTACCTCGTCGGAACTCCCAAGGAGGAATCCCAAGAATGGACTTCGGAATGGTTTTATATTGAGGACGTTCCCCTTCCGGACCCAGTTCGGCGTGGACTTCCCGAATTCTCCAGTGCTCCTTTGAAGAAATGCCTCAATTAGCGCCCCCGGAGCCCCAAGGAAGAAGACAGTGCAGAAGTAAAGAGGTTGGTCAGCAAGGTCAGGTTACTCGCCCATTCCAAACTCTCGATAATCGAAGTCATGGCCATCACGATAAAGCGATGCATCAAGCCCCCTCAGTCCAGAGTGACCCCTTTATGGTGTTACAACAGAAGGGACGACGCATCTTGTTATAAGCGCGAGGGCCCGGATACCCCAGCCGCTCTGGCCGCCATTCTGGCAGATCTTTATAAGGGTGAGAAAGAAGAATTCACCCGTATAAATTGTCGGGAAGGTTTTTCCATGTATAACCCCATTGAATGGGTAAGTTTTTGATTATCAGCATTATTCTACCTCATTATCAAGGTATGCTAATCAAATTGTTCTGGTCGTCTTAAAACAGACATGGAGGAAGGTGGTCGAAAAATGTTCATTGCCCCTCCCCATAGCCAGAGGATTATGCTCTTAACGAAGACCCCGGCTTGTGCGAGGATTCGGATATATTTATAGAGTTTGATGATGGAGTCTTTTATCAAGCGAGCCTTGACGGCTCGTAAGTGGCTATTATGGTTGACTACCCCGGCCTTCTCCCTTTCTCCATTGTAAGTACTCAGAAATCATCCTCAAAAAAGGAGCCCCCACTTGCGTCTCACCCATCACACTGAATCGTGCTTCATAGGATCGGCGCTGAGCGAGCCGCACTCCATCGAGGGTAGCCTCTAGGAAGGCAGCATCTACGCAGGGCGAACCTTCAAAACGAAAGGAAACCGAGAGCACCATCGAGCCCCCTCCTTCATCAAAGAGGTATATCCTTTGACATGTGCCTAGGCACAAGACCAAATTGTCATATTTATCCTCCCATCTTATTTCAAGAGGAGCACACGACAAACCGTGTCCAAACGCCTAGTGAGCCGATCATCAGCTAATCCGGCTCCGGGCTCATAAACCAGGACGAGAGCCAATACGGATGTAGCGCCAAATCCTCCACCTCATGAGGATTTGGATGACGTATTCGTCACAAATTCAGAAGTGGAGAGCGTGATGAATCATCGACGACTAAAAGAGACCATGCGTGCTCCAATTTTTACTGAGCAGGAATTCACTGCCCTCAGCTCCGTGGATGCCTATATCCGAGCCACCCAGAACGGACTTGCTGGAGTTGCTCACCTATTTTCAAAAGATATACAGGTAATAGTTTGTGTAAATTTAATAGATGTATGCCTGTAGCACCCGAGACTTGAAGCGGTTGGACCAACCGATTTAAGGATCGTTATGATCGCAGGTTCTCAAAGAGAAGAACAACGCGCTGTCCCAGGAGCTTGAAACTAGCCGGAGAAAGCTCAATGCCACCACCATAGAGCTAGAGGAAATGAAGAAATTCACGATGACCATTGATCAAAAGAACAAACTGGAGGAGGAAAAGGAGAAGCAAGCCGAAGAGATAAAGAGCTTAAAGGCTCAATTATCAGACGCACAAAAAGAGAATAAAAAGCTAAAAGGCGGCGTATTCAGTATGACCTTTGAACGATCCAGGGGACTCATATCATCCGGTAATTCAGAGTATTATAATGCTATTCTTGCAGGTCTGTTAACCGGGCGTCATGAAGAAGAAGTATCCGATTCCGAGGCGACGTTCTAAAATAGCTGTCCGTAGTGCATGAGCGGGCCCGGAAAGCCATGAAGAGTATGGTCAAAGCCTTATGGCCATCCGATGCCCCTCCAGAAAGTATGGAGGAGTTGGCAAACCTGTTCAAAGGTGCCCGGCGCCGTTTTGAGCTACGGAAGACGTCAGCATGCCGGGAAGGTGCACGAGAGGCATGGGCGATGGTGAAAACACGCTACACCAGGATCGATCTGAATCGTATGGCCCGAGTTGGACCTCGGGGACCGGACGGAAAAGAGATTCCCGTGAACTTGGTATATGACCAAGTGATGATAGCCGCTCAATATTCGCAAGAAGACTGTAGCTTAAACAGTCTTATAGATGACATGGATAAAGAGTAGGCGTTCGATTCGATGTACTTTATCATCGAACTTATCTACAACCGAACTTGTTCAAAATTTGTCATCGCAGGCCTTTGGCTTCAACCTCAGAACCAAGAAGTTGGAGTGTTTCTGGATACCATGTTTGAATGTAATAAGCATTCATTATGTCCGGAAACCAGGCAATCCAGTCATATTGCTCAAGCAGACAAAATTTGTCCGGGGAGTTATGTTATATTACTATTTAACATAAGAAACATCTTCCAGGGAAAATAGTTCTGTTAAGGGTTCCTTCCCCTGGGGCAGCATGCTTAATTATGCATGCCTAGGCTTTGATCCGAAAGATAGAATTACGGGCAGCCTATCCCTTATTTTTTAGAAGAATGACATAAACATAAGTAATCTGTCGTTGCTTGCCGACCAATTATTCCCTTAGGAACGCTAGCTTTCGGCTTCACCCGTCTGAGGTACAAATCCGGATTACCCGGTTGTAACAATCGCAGAGGTGCTCCCTTTACACCCTAGCCGAACAATCGGGAACGTAGGGTATAAATACAGGAGCAAGGTAACCCAACTTGCCAAAAACTTTAGTCATAGAGGTTCATATAATGGCAAAATATGTATAGAACAAACAACGTAAACAATGTAAGTAGCAAGCTTTTAGTAATAAGCTTCGTCAAAGAAGCCCCCAATTACAGTGGGGTGTGTACATTTAAAGATGTGTACCCCTAACATTTGGTAGACCCGAACGCACACTGGGATATTTAAAAGGAAAAATAAAAAAGGAGAGGAGAAAAAGGGACCTAGTCAAAGTAAACAAAAAGGTGCTACCGAACTATCCGTAGAATAATCGGAGCCGAGCAACGTTCCATGGATTTGGCTCAAGGCGATTATCCGATGCATTACGAAGGCGATAGGCTCCTCCTGTGAGAACTTCATCGACAATGAAGGGGCCCTACCATCGTGGTTTGAGCTTATAATTTTTCTTCTCTGGGAGACGGAAGACGAGATCCCAACGTTATATGTCTTGGCCCGCACTTCCCTGCTTTGGTATCACCTGGCCTGTTGTTGGTAAAATGCAGAACGAGCTTGTGTGATATTGCGCTCCTCTTCGAAGCCGTCTAGGTCATTGATAATCCCCAAGTGCAGGGAATCATCGTAGCAATTCCCAATGGTGGAAGTGATAAGTATGGAGTGTCGAACCCACAAGGAGCTTAAGGTAAGATCAATATTCTCTCAAGTCCTATCTGCCACTGATACGACTCTACGTACACCGAACATTTGCTTCCAACTAGAAACGAGAAATAAAACTACGTTGTGGGTATGAAGAGGATAACGTTGCATGATATCGGAGAGCTAAAACATAAAAGTAGGTGCTATTATCATAAAGTTAGAATATATTACTAAATATTATAAATAGCGAGTGTGAAATAATGATGGATCGGTGTGCGGAATTGTCCTAGGCAATTGTTAACAAGACCGATAGTCGTCATTGCAATTTCATATGAGGGAGAGGCATAAGATAACATACTTTCTCTACTTGGATCATATGCACTTATGATTGGAACTCTAGCAAGCATCCGCAACTACTGAAGATCATTAAGGTAAAAACCCAACCATAGCATTAAAGCATCAAGTCCTCTTTATTCCCATACGCAACAACCCCCTTACTCGGGTTTGTGTTTCAGTCACTCACCAACCCACTATAAGCAAATCACGAACGTATTGCAACACCCTACAGCGGGGATCCCTCATGCTTGCGCGACACGGAGGGCACCATAGGACAGCACCAAAATAAAACATACAACTCATACCAATCTAGATCATCAATCAACCCAAAGACAAAGGATATCTACTCAAAACATCATAGGATGGCAACACATCATTGGATCATAATATGTGGCATAAAGCACCATGTTCAAGTAGGGATTACAGCGGAGTGCGGGAGAGTGGACCGCGTAAAAGAGATGAGGATGGTGATGATGGTGGTGATGTTGATGAAGACGATCACCGCGGCGATGATTCCCCTCTCGATGGCACTCCGGTGCCACCAAGAGAGAGGAGGAGAGGTTCTCCCCCTTGTGCTTCCTCCTCCATGGCCTCCCCCTAGATGGGGAAAGGTTCTCCCTCTGATCCTTGGCCTTCATGGCGATGATGGCCTCTCCGGGATACTCCTCCATGGCCACCGGTGATGATGGCCCCCTCCGGCAGGGTGCCGGAGAGGGCCTAGATTGATTTCTCGTGGCTACAGAGGCTTCTGGCGGCGGAACTCCCGATCTAGGTTAATTTTCCGAAGTTTCTGTATTTATAGGAATTTTTGGCATCGGTCTCACGTCAAGGAGGTGCCCGAGGCGTCCACGAGGCAGGCCCACGCGCCTGGGGGGGGGGGGGGGGGGGGGGGGGGGGGGGGGGGGGCGCGCCCCCCACCCTCGTGGGCGCCCCGGGACTCTCCTGGCCCAACTCTTTTACTCCAGGGTCTTCTTTTGGTCCATAAAAAATTGTCAAAAATTGGCTCGTCAATTGGACTCCGTTTGATATTCCTTTTCTGTAAAAGGGGGGGGGGGGGGGGGGGGGGGGGGGGGGGGGGGGGGGGGGGGGGGGGGGGGGGGGGGGGGGGGGGGGGGGGGGGGGGGGGGGGGGGGGGGGGGGGGGGGGGGGGGGGGGGGGGGGGGGGGGGGGGGGGGGGGGGGGGGGGGGGGGGGGGGGGGGGGGGGGGGGGGGGGGGGGGGGGGGGGGGGGGGGGGGGGGGGGGGGGGGGGGGGGGGGGGGGGGGGGGGGGGGGGGGGGGGGGGGGGGGGGGGGGGGGGGGGGGGGGGGGGGGGGGGGGGGGGGGGGGGGGGGGGGGGGGGGGGGGGGGGGGGGGGGGGGGGGGGGGGGGGGGGGGGGGGGGGGGGGGGGGGGGGGGGGGGGGGGGGGGGGGGGGGGGGGGGGGGGGGGGGGGGGGGGGGGGGGGGGGGGGGGGGGGGGGGGGGGGGGGGGGGGGGGGGGGGGGGGGGGGGGGGGGGGGGGGGGGGGGGGGGGGGGGGGGGGGGGGGGGGGGGGGGGGGGGGGGGGGGGGGGGGGGGGGGGGGGGGGGGGGGGGGGGGGGGGGGGGGGGGGGGGGGGGGGGGGGGGGGGGGGGGGGGGGGGGGGGGGGGGGGGGGGGGGGGGGGGGGGGGGGGGGGGGGGGGGGGGGGGGGGGGGGGGGGGGGGGGGGGGGGGGGGGGGGGGGGGGGGGGGGGGGGGGGGGGGGGGGGGGGGGGGGGGGGGGGGGGGGGGGGGGGGGGGGGGGGGGGGGGGGGGGGGGGGGGGGGGGGGGGGGGGGGGGGGGGGGGGGGGGGGGGGGGGGGGGGGGGGGGGGGGGGGGGGGGGGGGGGGGGGGGGGGGGGGGGGGGGGGGGGGGGGGGGGGGGGGGGGGGGGGGGGGGGGGGGGGGGGGGGGGGGGGGGGGGGGGGGGGGGGGGGGGGGGGGGGGGGGGGGGGGGGGGGGGGGGGGGGGGGGGGGGGGGGGGGGGGGGGGGGGGGGGGGGGGGGGGGGGGGGGGGGGGGGGGGGGGGGGGGGGGGGGGGGGGGGGGGGGGGGGGGGGGGGGGGGGGGGGGGGGGGGGGGGGGGGGGGGGGGGGGGGGGGGGGGGGGGGGGGGGGGGGGGGGGGGGGGGGGGGGGGGGGGGGGGGGGGGGGGGGGGGGGGGGGGGGGGGGGGGGGGGGGGGGGGGGGGGGGGGGGGGGGGGGGGGGGGGGGGGGGGGGGGGGGGGGGGGGGGGGGGGGGGGGGGGGGGGGGGGGGGGGGGGGGGGGGGGGGGGGGGGGGGGGGGGGGGGGGGGGGGGGGGGGGGGGGGGGGGGGGGGGGGGGGGGGGGGGGGGGGGGGGGGGGGGGGGGGGGGGGGGGGGGGGGGGGGACAGCCCCAAAATTGGGTTATCAATTTTTGTGCTGTTATTCTCTCCTGGCACTCATTTTCAAAATTTTCTCCTGAGTTTGCTGGATGACCCTGAGAAAATTTTGTCATTTCCAACCTTTCAAAATCCTGCTCATGTCTTTTTCAGTGGGCAAGACCTCATTTGCATCAGCTCAATTCCTCTTAAACCCTAATTCCAAATTTTTGGAATTTGGATATGCCCTTGTGATTACAAAGGAGCCACCATTTTCCTTGTTCTGTTGATCCTCCCAATTGATCCCAGAGATCATCCTATCTTTCTTAACCTTGGATATGCAAAAATATTGCTAAGTCCAATGCAATATTTTTGAATTATGATTTATTCCTTTTCTTGCCTTTCTGAGGAATAAAATCCAAAGGCATATCTAGCCATCTCCTAAATTCATGAGAATTGGTGGAGTTGATGCTTATGCCTAATCCAAGCTCTGGCAAGTATATTGGCCATAATTAAATAAGGAAAATTGCCTTTTCCTATTTAATGCCAATATTGCATTTCTGCCAATTTCCAAGGGGGGGGGGGGGGGGGGGGGGGGGGGGGGGGGGGGGGGGGGGGGGGGGGGGGGGGGGGGGGGGGGGGGGGGGGGGGGGGGGGGGGGGGGGGGGGGGGGGGGGGGGGGGGGGGGGGGGGGGGGGGGGGGGGGGGGGGGGGGGGGGGGGGGGGGGGGGGGGGGGGGGGGGGGGGGGGGGGGGGGGGGGGGGGGGGGGGGGGGGGGGGGGGGGGGGGGGGGGGGGGGGGGGGGGGGGGGGGGGGGGGGGGGGGGGGGGGGGGGGGGGGGGGGGGGGGGGGGGGGGGGGGGGGGGGGGGGGGGGGGGGGGGGGGGGGGGGGGGGGGGGGGGGGGGGGGGGGGGGGGGGGGGGGGGGGGGGGGGGGGGGGGGGGGGGGGGGGGGGGGGGGGGGGGGGGGGGGGGGGGGGGGGGGGGGGGGGGGGGGGGGGGGGGGGGGGGGGGGGGGGGGGGGGGGGGGGGGGGGGGGGGGGGGGGGGGGGGGGGGGGGGGGGGGGGGGGGGGGGGGGGGGGGGGGGGGGGGGGGGGGGGGGGGGGGGGGGGGGGGGGGGGGGGGGGGGGGGGGGGGGGGGGGGGGGGGGGGGGGGGGGGGGGGGGGGGGGGGGGGGGGGGGGGGGGGGGGGGGGGGGGGGGGGGGGGGGGGGGGGGGGGGGGGGGGGGGGGGGGGGGGGGGGGGGGGGGGGGGGGGGGGGGGGGGGGGGGGGGGGGGGGGGGGGGGGGGGGGGGGGGGGGGGGGGGGGGGGGGGGGGGGGGGGGGGGGGGGGGGGGGGGGGGGGGGGGGGGGGGGGGGGGGGGGGGGGGGGGGGGGGGGGGGGGGGGGGGGGGGGGGGGGGGGGGGGGGGGGGGGGGGGGGGGGGGGGGGGGGGGGGGGGGGGGGGGGGGGGGGGGGGGGGGGGGGGGGGGGGGGGGGGGGGGGGGGGGGGGGGGGGGGGGGGGGGGGGGGGGGGGGGGGGGGGGGGGGGGGGGGGGGGGGGGGGGGGGGGGGGGGGGGGGGGGGGGGGGGGGGGGGGGGGGGGGGGGGGGGGGGGGGGGGGGGGGGGGGGGGGGGGGGGGGGGGGGGGGGGGGGGGGGGGGGGGGGGGGGGGGGGGGGGGGGGGGGGGGGGGGGGGGGGGGGGGGGGGGGGGGGGGGGGGGGGGGGGGGGGGGGGGGGGGGGGGGGGGGGGGGGGGGGGGGGGGGGGGGGGGGGGGGGGGGGGGGGGGGGGGGGGGGGGGGGGGGGGGGGGGGGGGGGGGGGGGGGGGGGGGGGGGGGGGGGGGGGGGGGGGGGGGGGGGGGGGGGGGGGGGGGGGGGGGGGGGGGGGGGGGGGGGGGGGGGGGGGGGGGGGGGGGGGGGGGGGGGGGGGGGGGGGGGGGGGGGGGGGGGGGGGGGGGGGGGGGGGGGGGGGGGGGGGGGGGGGGGGGGGGGGGGGGGGGGGGGGGGGGGGGGGGGGGGGGGGGGGGGGGGGGGGGGGGGGGGGGGGGGGGGGGGGGGGGGGGGGGGGGGGGGGGGGGGGGGGGGGGGGGGGGGGGGGGGGGGGGGGGGGGGGGGGGGGGGGGGGGGGGGGGGGGGGGGGGGGGGGGGGGGGGGGGGGGGGGGGGGGGGGGGGGGGGGGGGGGGGGGGGGGGGGGGGGGGGGGGGGGGGGGGGGGGGGGGGGGGGGGGGGGGGGGGGGGGGGGGGGGGGGGGGGGGGGGGGGGGGGGGGGGGGGGGGGGGGGGGGGGGGGGGGGGGGGGGGGGGGGGGGGGGGGGGGGGGGGGGGGGGGGGGGGGGGGGGGGGGGGGGGGGGGGGGGGGGGGGGGGGGGGGGGGGGGGGGGGGGGGGGGGGGGGGGGGGGGGGGGGGGGGGGGGGGGGGGGGGGGGGGGGGGGGGGGGGGGGGGGGGGGGGGGGGGGGGGGGGGGGGGGGGGGGGGGGGGGGGGGGGGGGGGGGGGGGGGGGGGGGGGGGGGGGGGGGGGGGGGGGGGGGGGGGGGGGGGGGGGGGGGGGGGGGGGGGGGGGGGGGGGGGGGGGGGGGGGGGGGGGGGGGGGGGGGGGGGGGGGGGGGGGGGGGGGGGGGGGGGGGGGGGGGGGGGGGGGGGGGGGGGGGGGGGGGGGGGGGGGGGGGGGGGGGGGGGGGGGGGGGGGGGGGGGGGGGGGGGGGGGGGGGGGGGGGGGGGGGGGGGGGGGGGGGGGGGGGGGGGGGGGGGGGGGGGGGGGGGGGGGGGGGGGGGGGGGGGGGGGGGGGGGGGGGGGGGGGGGGGGGGGGGGGGGGGGGGGGGGGGGGGGGGGGGGGGGGGGGGGGGGGGGGGGGGGGGGGGGGGGGGGGGGGGGGGGGGGGGGGGGGGGGGGGGGGGGGGGGGGGGGGGGGGGGGGGGGGGGGGGGGGGGGGGGGGGGGGGGGGGGGGGGGGGGGGGGGGGGGGGGGGGGGGGGGGGGGGGGGGGGGGGGGGGGGGGGGGGGGGGGGGGGGGGGGGGGGGGGGGGGGGGGGGGGGGGGGGGGGGGGGGGGGGGGGGGGGGGGGGGGGGGGGGGGGGGGGGGGGGGGGGGGGGGGGGGGGGGGGGGGGGGGGGGGGGGGGGGGGGGGGGGGGGGGGGGGGGGGGGGGGGGGGGGGGGGGGGGGGGGGGGGGGGGGGGGGGGGGGGGGGGGGGGGGGGGGGGGGGGGGGGGGGGGGGGGGGGGGGGGGGGGGGGGGGGGGGGGGGGGGGGGGGGGGGGGGGGGGGGGGGGGGGGGGGGGGGGGGGGGGGGGGGGGGGGGGGGGGGGGGGGGGGGGGGGGGGGGGGGGGGGGGGGGGGGGGGGGGGGGGGGGGGGGGGGGGGGGGGGGGGGGGGGGGGGGGGGGGGGGGGGGGGGGGGGGGGGGGGGGGGGGGGGGGGGGGGGGGGGGGGGGGGGGGGGGGGGGGGGGGGGGGGGGGGGGGGGGGGGGGGGGGGGGGGGGGGGGGGGGGGGGGGGGGGGGGGGGGGGGGGGGGGGGGGGGGGGGGGGGGGGGGGGGGGGGGGGGGGGGGGGGGGGGGGGGGGGGGGGGGGGGGGGGGGGGGGGGGGGGGGGGGGGGGGGGGGGGGGGGGGGGGGGGGGGGGGGGGGGGGGGGGGGGGGGGGGGGGGGGGGGGGGGGGGGGGGGGGGGGGGGGGGGGGGGGGGGGGGGGGGGGGGGGGGGGGGGGGGGGGGGGGGGGGGGGGGGGGGGGGGGGGGGGGGGGGGGGGGGGGGGGGGGGGGGGGGGGGGGGGGGGGGGGGGGGGGGGGGGGGGGGGGGGGGGGGGGGGGGGGGGGGGGGGGGGGGGGGGGGGGGGGGGGGGGGGGGGGGGGGGGGGGGGGGGGGGGGGGGGGGGGGGGGGGGGGGGGGGGGGGGGGGGGGGGGGGGGGGGGGGGGGGGGGGGGGGGGGGGGGGGGGGGGGGGGGGGGGGGGGGGGGGGGGGGGGGGGGGGGGGGGGGGGGGGGGGGGGGGGGGGGGGGGGGGGGGGGGGGGGGGGGGGGGGGGGGGGGGGGGGGGGGGGGGGGGGGGGGGGGGGGGGGGGGGGGGGGGGGGGGGGGGGGGGGGGGGGGGGGGGGGGGGGGGGGGGGGGGGGGGGGGGGGGGGGGGGGGGGGGGGGGGGGGGGGGGGGGGGGGGGGGGGGGGGGGGGGGGGGGGGGGGGGGGGGGGGGGGGGGGGGGGGGGGGGGGGGGGGGGGGGGGGGGGGGGGGGGGGGGGGGGGGGGGGGGGGGGGGGGGGGGGGGGGGGGGGGGGGGGGGGGGGGGGGGGGGGGGGGGGGGGGGGGGGGGGGGGGGGGGGGGGGGGGGGGGGGGGGGGGGGGGGGGGGGGGGGGGGGGGGGGGGGGGGGGGGGGGGGGGGGGGGGGGGGGGGGGGGGGGGGGGGGGGGGGGGGGGGGGGGGGGGGGGGGGGGGGGGGGGGGGGGGGGGGGGGGGGGGGGGGGGGGGGGGGGGGGGGGGGGGGGGGGGGGGGGGGGGGGGGGGGGGGGGGGGGGGGGGGGGGGGGGGGGGGGGGGGGGGGGGGGGGGGGGGGGGGGGGGGGGGGGGGGGGGGGGGGGGGGGGGGGGGGGGGGGGGGGGGGGGGGGGGGGGGGGGGGGGGGGGGGGGGGGGGGGGGGGGGGGGGGGGGGGGGGGGGGGGGGGGGGGGGGGGGGGGGGGGGGGGGGGGGGGGGGGGGGGGGGGGGGGGGGGGGGGGGGGGGGGGGGGGGGTACACCACAATGGTGGCCCGAACCAGTATAAATCTCGTGTCTTTCTGTGTTGCGAGTTCGTCGAGTTCGTCCGCGAGATCTTAGCGAGCTAGGGCGTAGATTGGTAGGAGGGAAAGACTTCACGTGCACCCCAGTGTTCGAACCTTAAGGGTTTGCCGGAACCCCACATCCGACAACAAAAGGTGCGGAGATTGCCGCCGACGCCCCCCGAACCCTCAGCGAGTAGCTTCTCAGGATCCAGGCCCATCTCCAGCCGGCTCATCGGATGTTGCGCCGTCTTCAGCGCGTCGGCGCCCAGGCGATCGCCGCCCTGTGGCCAGACATGCCGGCACCGCGCACTCCCAGTCGGACTGCCGGAGTCTTCGTACTTAATGCAAAAGTTAGCATGGTACATACTGCAACAACTGTAAAACCTTCGAAGGAGGTTTGCGTTCCATGGTCGTTTCTTTTGCGTGCTCGATGCTTCTAAGCGTCGATCAGGTAGTAGGAGTCGTTGCCCAACACCTTGCTGATGATGAAGGGGCCTTCCCAAGGTGCTGAGAGCTTGTGCTGGCCGACTGTTCGCTGGATCAGCTGGAGCACAAGGTCTCCCTCTTGGAAGGATCTTGGCTTGACCTTCCGGTTGTAGTATCGACGCAGGCTCTGTTGGTAGATGGCGGACCGAGTAGAGGGCATCTATGAAGATTGGGACTTCGGTGGCCGCCAGGGCCGTGCGAGTGCGGGACGCAGGCCAAGCCACCGTCTCCCCCCACTGGTTGAGACTGGAAGCAAGCATCGGATGCACCTTGTCCATGGCCTGGTTGTTGAGCACCCGAGACCGGCCGAGCGCGGGCGCGGAGGACGGAGGTGTAGTCGGCAGAGACAGAGGTTTCTTCCCCTTTTCGGCCCTTTTCGGCGCCATGGCGATGGGGCAGGCGGAGCGCAAGTCAGATTGGAAGGGCGAAGCAGGGCCGCGAGGAAGCAGAGAGATTGGGAGAGTCAGACGTGGGCGAAGGAAGAATAACTGTGGAGGCCGCTTGGGGTCGCATAGCTAGGAGGATTCAAAGGGAGCGTGGGGAAGCGGAGACGTCCACGTCCAATCCACCGCCACGCTTCAACCGAGGCCACAGGCTTTTGGGGCCCGCGGTGCTCCGAACTTGACCCTTGGCTTCGCCGTGAAGCCAAGCCCGAGCGCACCTTGGGCCCGGGGGCTACTGTTGGCGTTCTGGGAACGGGGGTCCCTAGACTTGCCTGCCTTCGGCCCACAGCGTGGCTAAGCCGGAAGGCCATACGGCCCATCTTCATCAACAAGGCATCCAAGACCCTCGCGAGGGTCCAAGCCTCGCGAGGCGGACGATGCAAGACCTCCTCTAGAGTGGCCTAGCCAGGCAGGCTCGCGAGGAGCGGAGATATCAAGGCGGGGCAAACCTCACGAGGCTCTCCTGACGTGAGCCATGACGAACGGCACCAGGCGGGCGCCAGGCAGGCGTCGGCGCGCGCAGCATCCTTATTTCCTCTTTGGTGCTAAGGACGCCAGCGCAGGCGAAGAGTACCGAGGCATCAGGCAAAGGTTGCTATATTGGTGCAACGAGACCAAGACCAGGAGGACGGCGAGATGGAGGTCATCGTGGAGCCCAAGACGGCGTCACCACCGGAGCTTTTCGCAGGCGAAGACCGCTTTTGTCAGGATAGCTTGTACTAGCTGCCCCCTTCAAATTTGCTCGCCATTGTTGGCTCCCTTCCCGCTCGATATTTGGGAAGAGGACCAGGGCCTCTATAAATAGGTCTAGCCACCACAGTAGTAGGCACGGGATCCAGAGACGCGCACAAGCTCGTACGCACAAGAACACCTCAACTTCAGGAGGCTGTTCTTCCCTTGTACTGTTCATCATCAGCCCAAGAGGCAATCCACCACCACCACACTGGAGTAGGGTATTACACCACAATGGTGGC
>JAAAWM010009070.1:0-19322 GCA_036873465.1 Thinopyrum obtusiflorum
AACCGATAATTCGAACAGACTTGCAAAGATATCAAATCATGCATATAAGAATTCAGAGAAGAACCAAATAATATTCATAGATAATCAAGTTCATAAATCCACAATTCATCGGATCTTGGCAAACACACCGCAAAAGAGTATTACATCGAATAGATCTCCAAGAACATCGAGGAGAACTTGTATTGAGGATCAACGAGAGAGAAGAAGCCATCTAGCTAATAACTATGGACCCGAAGGTCTGTGGTAAACTACTCACGCTTCGTCGGAGAGGCTATGGTGTTGATGTAGAAGCCCTCCATGATCGATTCCTCCTCCGGCAGATCGCCGGAAAGGGCCCCAAGATGGGATCTCACGGGTACAGAAGGTTGCGGCGTGGAAAACTGGTTTCATGGCTCCCCCTAATGTTTTTAGGCTATAAGAGTATATATATGCGAAGGAAGTACGTCGGTGGAGCTACGAGGGGCCCACGAGGGTGGGGGGCGCGCCTACCCCCCTGGGCGCGCCCTCCTACCTCGTGGCATTCCAGACTTCAACTCCAAGTCTTCTGGTTTGCTTTCGGTCCAAGAAAGATCAGGGGGGGGGGGGGGGGGGGGGGGGGGGGGGGGGGGGGGGGGGGGGGGGGGGGGGGGGGGGGGGGGGGGGGGGGGGGGGGGGGGGGGGGGGGGGGGGGGGGGGGGGGGGGGGGGGGGGGGGGGGGGGGGGGGGGGGGGGGGGGGGGGGGGGGGGGGGGGGGGGGGGGGGGGGGGGGGGGGGGGGGGGGGGGGGGGGGGGGGGGGGGGGGGGGGGGGGGGGGGGGGGGGGGGGGGGGGGGGGGGGGGGGGGGGGGGGGGGGGGGGGGGGGGGGGGGGGGGGGGGGGGGGGGGGGGGGGGGGGGGGGGGGGGGGGGGGGGGGGGGGGGGGGGGGGGGGGGGGGGGGGGGGGGGGGGGGGGGGGGGGGGGGGGGGGGGGGGGGGGGGGGGGGGGGGGGGGGGGGGGGGGGGGGGGGGGGGGGGGGGGGGGGGGGGGGGGGGGGGGGGGGGGGGGGGGGGGGGGGGGGGGGGGGGGGGGGGGGGGGGGGGGGGGGGGGGGGGGGGGGGGGGGGGGGGGGGGGGGGGGGGGGGGGGGGGGGGGGGGGGGGGGGGGGGGGGGGGGGGGGGGGGGGGGGGGGGGGGGGGGGGGGGGGGGGGGGGGGGGGGGGGGGGGGGGGGGGGTGAGTAATTGTGAATTTGAGAAATACTTGTGTTGAGGTTTGCAAGTCCCGAAGCATGCATGTATGGTAACCGTTGTGTAACAAATTTGAAGCATGAGGTGTTTCTTTGATTGTCTTCCTTATGAGTGGCGGTCGACCCACGATGCGGCTATATCTCCCATGTGTCGAGGCACGACTTAGAGGCATAACCGCATTGTGGTTTTGTTGCAAGAAGGGTCATCTTCACACAATCCCATGTAATGAACAAGAATGGGATAACGAGAGTTGGCTTACAATCGCCACTTCAAACAATACATAAATATAATTAATACATCATCCAAAATCCACACATATAGACCGGCTACGGTCAAATCCAAATGAAAATAAGATAACCCCAAATGCTAGATCCCCGATCGTCCCAACTGGGCTCCACTACTGATCATCAGGAAAAGACACATAGTAACGACCACGTTCCTCGTCGAACTCCCACTTGAGATCGACCCCATCATCTGCACTGGCATCGTCGGCACCTGCAACTGTTTTGGTAGAATCTGTGAGTCACGAGGACTCAGCAATCTCACACCCGCGAGATCAAGACTATTTAAGCTTAAAGAAAAGGATGGTGTAATGAGGTGGAGCTGCAGCAGGCACTAAGCATATATGGTGGCTAACATACGCAAATGAGAGCGAGAAGAGAAGCAACGCAATGGTCGCGAAGCTAGAAGTGATCAAGAAGTGATCCTGAAACTACTTACGTTCATGCATAACTCAAACCGTTTTCACTTCCCGGACTCCGCCGAGAAGAGACCATCACGGCTACACACACGGTTGATGTATTTTAATTAAGTCAAGTGACAAGTTCTCTACAACCGGACCTTAACAAATTCTCATCTGCCTCATAACCGCGGGCACGGCTTTCGAAAGATAATACCCTGCAGGGGTGTCCCAACTTAGCCCATTATAAGCTCTCACGGTCAACGAAGGATAAACCTTCTCCCGGAAAGACCCGATCAGTCTCGGAATCCCGGTCTACAAGACATTTCGACAATGGTAAAACAAGACCAGCAAAGCCGCCCGAATGTGCCGACAAATCCCGATAGGAGCTGCACATATCTCGTTCTCAGGGCACACCAGATGAACACTACGTACAACTAAAACCAATCCTCGAGTTTCCCCAAGCTGGCGCTGCAAGTGGCTCTAGTTTGGAACAGCACTCAGAGGAACACTGGCCCGGGGGTTTAAATAAAGATGACCCTCGGGCTCGCGAAAACCCAGGGGAAAAGGCTTAGGTGGCAAATGGTAAAACCAAGGTTGGGCCTTGCTGGAGGAGTTTTATTCAAGGCGAACTGTCAAGGGGGTCCCATAAATCACCCAACCGCGTAAGGAACGCAAACTCAAGGAACATAATACCGGTATGACGGAAACTAGGGCGGCAAGAGTGGAACAAAACACCAGGCATAAGGCCGAGCCTTCCACCCTTTACAAAATATATAGATGCATTAATTAAATAAGAGATATTGTGATATTCCAAAATATCCATGTTCCAACATGGAACCAACTTCAACTTCACCTGCAACTAGCAACGCTATAAGAAGGGCTGAGCAAAAGCGGTAACTTAGCCAAACAAAGGTTTGCTAGGAAAGGATGGTTAGAGGCTTGACATGGCAATATGGGAGGCATGATATAGCAAGTGGTAGGTAGCGCAGCATGGCAATGGAACGAACAACTAGCAAAGCAAAGATAGAAGTGATTTCGAGGGTATGGTCATCTTGCCTGCAAGGTTCTCAGAGTTGTCGAAAGCTTGATCCTCGTAAGCGTAGTCAACAGGTTCCTCGTTCACGAACTCATCTCTCGGCTCTACCCAAAACAAGAACACAAGCAACAGAACCACAATCAATCACGGAAATGCACAAGCAACGGGATACAAAACATGAATGATATGGAAGATGTGATATGCGATGCATATGCGTGCTCTGGAGGTAAAATGATGAACAAGGCAGTAACTTGGCAAGCCAAGCATGCCACTGGAAACATGAGATGATTTCGGTCGAAATCGATATAAAGATCACCGGAAACGGATGCACGGTTTGCAAATGGCAAGCAAAACAAGAATGACACGAATCTGTGATTAACAGCATGATAGCACTTAGAATGCAACAAGTAACAATGAGCACTGAGCAAAAAAACATATGGCAGTAATCTACAGGTGATGGTTGACAAAAGATGAACACTGAGCTACGGCTAGATCACAACACACCAGGCTCAAACAAGCATGGAAAAAGTGCAAAAGATAACAGGTTCACAGACTTAGTGAAATTACTGGACATGCCTGAAACAGCATCAGGCAGCAATGTTCAGAGCACGAAATCGACATGCTACAAGAACTCAACATAGCAAAACAAGGCATGGCATGAATCTACTAAATGCATATGACAAAATCTCCTTACTGACCATAAGCCAAAAAGGACCAGAAGATATGATGGCACCCATGTAAACATAGCAAGTTTCGGCCAGTTGCTGTTTTTTTGCCTATTTCAGTGTTTCGAAAAAAAGGAATATCAAACGAAATCCAAACAGAACGAAACCTTCGCGAGGAACTTTCTTGGAACAAACGCGATCCAGGAGACTTGGAGTGGAAGTCAGACATGCAACGAGGCGGCCACGAGGCAGGAGGGCGTGCCCAGGGGGTAGGAGCGCCCCCCACCCTCGTGGGCCCCTCGTAGCTCCACCGACCTACTTCTTTCGCCTATATATACTCTTATACCCTGAAATCATCCAGGAGAGCCAGGAAACCACTTTTCCACTGCCGCAACCTTCTGTGCCCGTGAGATCCCATCTGGGGCCTTTTCCGGCGATCTGCCGGAGGGGGATTCGATCACGAAGGGCTTCTACATCAACACCATAGGCTCTCTGATGATGTGTGAGTAGTTTAGCACAGACCTTCGGGTCCATAGTTATTATCTAGATGGCTTCTTCTCTCTCTTTGGTTCTCAATACAAAGTTCTACTCGATGTTCTTGGAGATCTATTCAATGTAATACTTTTTGCGATGTGTTTGCCGAGATCCGATGAATTGTGGATTTATGATCAAGATTATCTATGAAAAATATTTGGTTCTTCTCTGAATTCTTATATGCATGATTTGATATCTTTGCAAGTCTCTTTGAATTATCGATTTAGTTTGGCCTACTAGATTGATCTTTCTTGAAATGGGAGAAGTGCTTAGCTTTGGGTTCAATCTTGCGGTGTCCTTTCCTAGTGACAGTAGGGGCACCAAGGCACGAATTGTATTGTTGCCATCGATGATAAAAAGATGGGGTTTATATCATATTGCTTGAGTTTATCCCTCTACATCATGTCATCTTGCCTAATGTGTTACTCTGTTCTTATTAACTTAATACTCTAGATCCATGCTGGATAGCGGTCGATGTGTGGAGTAATAGTAGGATGTGTGGAATTATAGTAGTAGATGCAGAATCGTTTCGGTCTACTTGACACGAACGTGATGCCTATGTTCATGATCATGCCTAGATATTTTCATAACTATGCACTTTTCTATCAATTGCTCGGCAGTAATTTGTTCACCACCGTAATATATGCTATCTTGAGAGAAGCCACTAGTGAAACTTATGGCCCCCGGGCATATTTTACATCATATTAGTTTTCCGTCAACTTTCCAATTTCTGTCGCCGTTATTTTGCAATCTTTACTTTCCAATCTATACAACAAAAATACCAAAAATATTTATTTTATTATCTTTATCAGATGGGGGGGGGGGGGGGGGGGGGGGGGGGGGGGGGGGGGGGGGGGGGGGGGGGGGGGGGGGGGGGGGGGGGGGGGGGGGGGGGGGGGGGGGGGGGGGGGGGGGGGGGGGGGGGGGGGGGGGGGGGGGGGGGGGGGGGGGGGGGGGGGGGGGGGGGGGGGGGGGGGGGGGGGGGGGGGGGGGGGGGGGGGGGGGGGGGGGGGGGGGGGGGGGGGGGGGGGGGGGGGGGGGGGGGGGGGGGGGGGGGGGGGGGGGGGGGGGGGGGGGGGGGGGGGGGGGGGGGGGGGGGGGGGGGGGGGGGGGGGGGGGGGGGGGGGGGGGGGGGGGGGGGGGGGGGGGGGGGGGGGGGGGGGGGGGGGGGGGGGGGGGGGGGGGGGGGGGGGGGGGGGGGGGGGGGGGGGGGGGGGGGGGGGGGGGGGGGGGGGGGGGGGGGGGGGGGGGGGGGGGGGGGGGGGGGGGGGGGGGGGGGGGGGGGGGGGGGGGGGGGGGGGGGGGGGGGGGGGGGGGGGGGGGGGGGGGGGGGGGGGGGGGGGGGGGGGGGGGGGGGGGGGGGGGGGGGGGGGGGGGGGGGGGGGGGGGGGGGGGGGGGGGGGGGGGGGGGGGGGGGGGGGGGGGGGGGGGGGGGGGGGGGGGGGGGGGGGGGGGGGGGGGGGGGGGGGGGGGGGGGGGGGGGGGGGGGGGGGGGGGGGGGGGGGGGGGGGGGGGGGGGGGGGGGGGGGGGGGGGGGGGGGGGGGGGGGGGGGGGGGGGGGGGGGGGGGGGGGGGGGGGGGGGGGGGGGGGGGGGGGGGGGGGGGGGGGGGGGGGGGGGGGGGGGGGGGGGGGGGGGGGGGGGGGGGGGGGGGGGGGGGGGGGGGGGGGGGGGGGGGGGGGGGGGGGGGGGGGGGGGGGGGGGGGGGCACTAGGGCCCGAGTGCCATGATTTCAGATCTGAACCTATTATGTTTTCATGGATATATGTGAGTTCTTGATCCTATCTTGCAAGGGGGGGGGGGGGGGGGGGGGGGGGGGGGGGGGGGGGGGGGGGGGGGGGGGGGGGGGGGGGGGGGGGGGGGGGGGGGGGGGGGGGGGGGGGGGGGGGGGGGGGGGGGGGGGGGGGGGGGGGGAGGTGTTAATGCTTTAGTCCGGTACTCTATTAAAAGGAGGCCTTAATATCCCTTAGTTTCCATTAGGACCCCGCTGCCACGGGAGGGTAGGACAAAAGATGTCATGCACGTTCTTTTCCATAAGCATGTATGACTATATTCGGAATACATGCCTACATTACATTGATGAATTGGAGCTAGTTCTGTGTCACCCTATGTTATGATTGGTACATGATGAACCGCATCCAGCATAATTCTCCATCACCGGTCCAATGCCTACGAGCTTTTCACATATTGTTCTCCACTTATTTACTTTTCCGTTGCTACTCTTACAATCACTACAAAACCCAAAAATATTACTTTTGCTTCTGTTACCGTTACTTCCATACTAATTTGCTACTAAATACTTTGCTGGAGATACTAAGTTATCCAGTTGTGGTTGAATTGACAACTCAACTGCTAATACTTGAGAATATTCTTTGGCTCCCCTTGTGTCGAATCAATAAATTTTGGTTGAATACTCTACCCTCGAAAACTGTTGCGGTCCCCTATACTTGTGGGTTATCATTGTCGTCACAATTTTATCGTTGCAGTTCTGGAATACCTGAGTTTCGCCGACATCGAAAATATCTTTTATGCAGTTTGTTGGTGAGATCACCTCGACGCCACCCAGTACTGGGGCGGGAGTTCGGGAGTATTGCCATAACTCGTATAACGGATGCTTTTCGAAGGTTGAGGTACACGATTTCCGGAGTTTTCTTGGTTATGTGTTGACGGATGGATATAGTTGGATCTAGGGATTGTTAGTTTGGGTGAGATATATTGCGTCCCCTGTATCCCCAACACCTGATTGCATAACCAGAAAGTTTCGGGAGTTTATAAGTGGGAATTCAAGTAGCTCCTAGAATATCTTTCCAACAGACACATGATACGATATGGGATCTATCATATGTTTGTTTCCGGCTTATTTTGCAAGCCAATCCTTTGTTTTGTTTTGAGTTGTGGTATTCGAGTTGCTTCGAAGTCAAATGTGAATTCCATACCTTTTCTGAACGGTGTTCTCATATTTCCATGGGAGTGCTTCTCTTCAAGTGGATCCGATCATTTCAACATTCGCAAGATCACCTCTCAGTTTCCCAACGTTGTTCGTTTCATCCGTCCCCAAGTTTCCTTTGTTTTCCCGCCCTCCCACCCTTTTCTTAAAGGACTCAGATTTCTCAATCATGTATCCTTTTATCTGTGTGAAGTCTCTCCATTCTTTTCTGTCAATGTTCTTATCCGGTGATTCTTAGGAAGATACTAACGGAGCTTCAAGTTTATCATTCTTCATTCTTTTCTTCTCCTGTGGATTCAATTCAAGCTTTGTCGATCATATCTTTCCTTGTTTCAAATCTTTTATCATGCCGGTGCACCTCTTAATCATCCACTTCTCGCTATTCAATTGTTCCGGAGTGCTGAAGATATCTCAGAAGGCTCCTCTTTTCATTCAAGATCCGTTCAAGATATCGCGAGGTTGTTATCTCATTCAAGCCATTTAATTCACCGACACATCTCTCTTTTAAATCGTTCAACGGTGTATCTTTTGAGTGGGCCCTAACCCACAGGACTTTTCCTAGGATCTTACCTGATTCTTCTAAGTTTTCCGGAGTTACTCACAAATTCTTCCCCCAAGTTTGACGTAAGAATGAATTGTCACCAGTCAAATGTCTTTCTCCAAGATCTTTCAAATTCTTTCATCGTTGGTTCAACCTTTCTATTCTTCATTCTGGAGTGCCTCAACAATTCATGGTGTTTCTCATCGTCATTCTCGGATTTTGAAGACCGAAGAGGAGTTCCTCTTAAATCCTTACCCGTTCGGGGGGGGGGGGGGGGGGGGGGGGGGGGGGGGGGGGGGGGGGGGGGGGGGGGGGGGGGGGGGGGGGGGGGGGGGGGGGGGGGGGGGGGGGGGGGGGGGGGGGGGGGGGGGGGGGGGGGGGGGGGGGGGGGGGGGGGGGGGGGGGGGGGGGGGGGGGGGGGGGGGGGGGGGGGGGGGGGGGGGGGGGGGGGGGGGGGGGGGGGGGGGGGGGGGGGGGGGGGGGGGGGGGGGGGGGGGGGGGGGGGGGGGGGGGGGGGGGGGGGGGGGGGGGGGGGGGGGGGGGGGGGGGGGGGGGGGGGGGGGGGGGGGGGGGGGGGGGGGGGGGGGGGGGGGGGGGGGGGGGGGGGGGGGGGGGGGGGGGGGGGGGGGGGGGGGGGGGGGGGGGGGGGGGGGGGGGGGGGGGGGGGGGGGGGGGGGGGGGGGGGGGGGGGGGGGGGGGGGGGGGGGGGGGGGGGGGGGGGGGGGGGGGGGGGGGGGGGGGGGGGGGGGGGGGGGGGGGGGGGGGGGGGGGGGGGGGGGGGGGGGGGGGGGGGGGGGGGGGGGGGGGGGGGGGGGGGGGGGGGGGGGGGGGGGGGGGGGGGGGGGGGGGGGGGGGGGGGGGGGGGGGGGGGGGGGGGGGGGGGGGGGGGGGGGGGGGGGGGGGGGGGGGGGGGGGGGGGGGGGGGGGGGGGGGGGGGGGGGGGGGGGGGGGGGGGGGGGGGGGGGGGGGGGGGGGGGGGGGGGGGGGGGGGGGGGGGGGGGGGGGGGGGGGGGGGGGGGGGGGGGGGGGGGGGGGGGGGGGGGGGGGGGGGGGGGGGGGGGGGGGGGGGGGGGGGGGGGGGGGGGGGGGGGGGGGGGGGGGGGGGGGGGGGGGGGGGGGGGGGGGGGGGGGGGGGGGGGGGGGGGGGGGGGGGGGGGGGGGGGGGGGGGGGGGGGGGGGGGGGGGGGGGGGGGGGGGGGGGGGGGGGGGGGGGGGGGGGGGGGGGGGGGGGGGGGGGGGGGGGGGGGGGGGGGGGGGGGGGGGGGGGGGGGGGGGGGGGGGGGGGGGGGGGGGGGGGGGGGGGGGGGGGGGGGGGGGGGGGGGGGGGGGGGGGGGGGGGGGGGGGGGGGGGGGGGGGGGGGGGGGGGGGGGGGGGGGGGGGGGGGGGGGGGGGGGGGGGGGGGGGGGGGGGGGGGGGGGGGGGGGGGGGGGGGGGGGGGGGGGGGGGGGGGGGGGGGGGGGGGGGGGGGGGGGGGGGGGGGGGGGGGGGGGGGGGGGGGGGGGGGGGGGGGGGGGGGGGGGGGGGGGGGGGGGGGGGGGGGGGGGGGGGGGGGGGGGGGGGGGGGGGGGGGGGGGGGGGGGGGGGGGGGGGGGGGGGGGGGGGGGGGGGGGGGGGGGGGGGGGGGGGGGGGGGGGGGGGGGGGGGGGGGGGGGGGGGGGGGGGGGGGGGGGGGGGGGGGGGGGGGGGGGGGGGGGGGGGGGGGGGGGGGGGGGGGGGGGGGGGGGGGGGGGGGGGGGGGGGGGGGGGGGGGGGGGGGGGGGGGGGGGGGGGGGGGGGGGGGGGGGGGGGGGGGGGGGGGGGGGGGGGGGGGGGGGGGGGGGGGGGGGGGGGGGGGGGGGGGGGGGGGGGGGGGGGGGGGGGGGGGGGGGGGGGGGGGGGGGGGGGGGGGGGGGGGGGGGGGGGGGGGGGGGGGGGGGGGGGGGGGGGGGGGGGGGGGGGGGGGGGGGGGGGGGGGGGGGGGGGGGGGGGGGGGGGGGGGGGGGGGGGGGGGGGGGGGGGGGGGGGGGGGGGGGGGGGGGGGGGGGGGGGGGGGGGGGGGGGGGGGGGGGGGGGGGGGGGGGGGGGGGGGGGGGGGGGGGGGGGGGGGGGGGGGGGGGGGGGGGGGGGGGGGGGGGGGGGGGGGGGGGGGGGGGGGGGGGGGGGGGGGGGGGGGGGGGGGGGGGGGGGGGGGGGGGGGGGGGGGGGGGGGGGGGGGGGGGGGGGGGGGGGGGGGGGGGGGGGGGGGGGGGGGGGGGGGGGGGGGGGGGGGGGGGGGGGGGGGGGGGGGGGGGGGGGGGCGACTACGGTCAAAACCAAAAGAAAAGAAGATAACCCCAAATGCTAGATCCCCGATCGTCCCAACTGGGCTCCACTACTGATCATCAGGAAACGAAACATAGTAAGGACCGAGGTCCTCGTCGAACTCCCACTTGAGTTCGGTAGCATCACCTGCACTGGTATCATCGGCACCTGCAACTGTTTTGGGAGTATCTGTGAGTCACGAGGACTCGGCAATCTCAAAACCCGCGAGATCAAGACTATTTAAGCTTATGGGTAGGATGGGGTAATGAGGTGGAGTTGCAGCAAGCACTAAGCAAATATGGTGGCTAACATACGCAAATAAGAGCGAGAAGAGAAGCAACGCAACGGTCGAGAAGCTAGAAGCGATCAAGAAGTGATCCTGAAACTACTTACGTTCAAACATAACCCAAACCGTGTTCACTTCCCGGACTCCGCCGAAAAGAGACCATCACGGCTACACACGCGGTTGATGCATTTTAGTTAAGTCAAGTGTCAAGTTCTCTACAACCGGACATTAACAAATTCCCATCTGCCACATAACCGCGGGCACGGCTTTCGAAAGATAATACCCTGCAGGGGTGTCCCAACTTAGCCCATCACAAGCTCTCACGATCAACGAAGGATATTCCTTCTCCCGGAAAGACCCGATCAGTCTCGGAATCCCGGTTACAAGACATTTCGACAATGGTAAAACAAGACCAGCATAGCCACCCGAATGTGCCAACAAATCCCGATAGGAGCTGCACATATCTCGTTCTCAGGGCACAACGGATAGGTCAAGCTACGAGTAAAACCAGACCTCAAGTTTCCCCGAGGTGGCCCCGCAGGCTGCCCGGTTCGGACCAACACTCAGAGGAGCACTGGCCCGGGGGGGTTAAAATAAAGATGACCCTCGGGCTCGCGAAAACCCAAGGGAAAGGCTTAGGTGAGGCAAATGCAAAACCAAGGTTGGGCCTTGCTGGAGAAGTTTTATTCAAAGCGAACTGTCAAGGGGGTCCCATAACCCCAACCGCGTAAGGGGGGGGGGGGGGGGGGGGGGGGGGGGGGGGGGGGGGGGGGGGGGGGGGGGGGGGGGGGGGGGGGGGGGGGGGGGGGGGGGGGGGGGGGGGGGGGGGGGGGGGGGGGGGGGGGGGGGGGGGGGGGGGGGGGGGGGGGGGGGGGGGGGGGGGGGGGGGGGGGGGGGGGGGGGGGGGGGGGGGGGGGGGGGGGGGGGGGGGGGGGGGGGGGGGGGGGGGGGGGGGGGGGGGGGGGGGGGGGGGGGGGGGGGGGGGGGGGGGGGGGGGGGGGGGGGGGGGGGGGGGGGGGGGGGGGGGGGGGGGGGGGGGGGGGGGGGGGGGGGGGGGGGGGGGGGGGGGGGGGGGGGGGGGGGGGGGGGGGGGGGGGGGGGGGGGGGGGGGGGGGGGGGGGGGGGGGGGGGGGGGGGGGGGGGGGGGGGGGGGGGGGGGGGGGGGGGGGGGGGGGGGGGGGGGGGGGGGGGGGGGGGGGGGGGGGGGGGGGGGGGGGGGGGGGGGGGGGGGGGGGGGGGGGGGGGGGGGGGGGGGGGGGGGGGGGGGGGGGGGGGGGGGGGGGGGGGGGGGGGGGGGGGGGGGGGGGGGGGGGGGGGGGGGGGGGGGGGGGGGGGGGGGGGGGGGGGGGGGGGGGGGGGGGGGGGGGGGGGGGGGGGGGGGGGGGGGGGGGGGGGGGGGGGGGGGGGGGGGGGGGGGGGGGGGGGGGGGGGGGGGGGGGGGGGGGGGGGGGGGGGGGGGGGGGGGGGGGGGGGGGGGGGGGGGGGGGGGGGGGGGGGGGGGGGGGGGGGGGGGGGGGGGGGGGGGGGGGGGGGGGGGGGGGGGGGGGGGGGGGGGGGGGGGGGGGGGGGGGGGGGGGGGGGGGGGGGGGGGGGGGGGGGGGGGGGGGGGGGGGGGGGGGGGGGGGGGGGGGGGGGGGGGGGGGGGGGGGGGGGGGGGGGGGGGGGGGGGGGGGGGGGGGGGGGGGGGGGGGGGGGGGGGGGGGGGGGGGGGGGGGGGGGGGGGGGGGGGGGGGGGGGGGGGGGGGGGGGGGGGGGGGGGGGGGGGGGGGGGGGGGGGGGGGGGGGGGGGGGGGGGGGGGGGGGGGGGGGGGGGGGGGGGGGGGGGGGGGGGGGGGGGGGGGGGGGGGGGGGGGGGGGGGGGGGGGGGGGGGGGGGGGGGGGGGGGGGGGGGGGGGGGGGGGGGGGGGGGGGGGGGGGGGGGGGGGGGGGGGGGGGGGGGGGGGGGGGGGGGGGGGGGGGGGGGGGGGGGGGGGGGGGGGGGGGGGGGGGGGGGGGGGGGGGGGGGGGGGGGGGGGGGGGGGGGGGGGGGGGGGGGGGGGGGGGGGGGGGGGGGGGGGGGGGGGGGGGGGGGGGGGGGGGGGGGGGGGGGGGGGGGGGGGGGGGGGGGGGGGGGGGGGGGGGGGGGGGGGGGGGGGGGGGGGGGGGGGGGGGGGGGGGGGGGGGGGGGGGGGGGGGGGGGGGGGGGGGGGGGGGGGGGGGGGGGGGGGGGGGGGGGGGGGGGGGGGGGGGGGGGGGGGGGGGGGGGGGGGGGGGGGGGGGGGGGGGGGGGGGGGGGGGGGGGGGGGGGGGGGGGGGGGGGGGGGGGGGGGGGGGGGGGGGGGGGGGGGGGGGGGGGGGGGGGGGGGGGGGGGGGGGGGGGGGGGGGGGGGGGGGGGGGGGGGGGGGGGGGGGGGGGGGGGGGGGGGGGGGGGGGGGGGGGGGGGGGGGGGGGGGGGGGGGGGGGGGGGGGGGGGGGGGGGGGGGGGGGGGGGGGGGGGGGGGGGGGGGGGGGGGGGGGGGGGGGGGGGGGGGGGGGGGGGGGGGGGGGGGGGGGGGGGGGGGGGGGGGGGGGGGGGGGGGGGGGGGGGGGGGGGGGGGGGGGGGGGGGGGGGGGGGGGGGGGGGGGGGGGGGGGGGGGGGGGGGGGGGGGGGGGGGGGGGGGGGGGGGGGGGGGGGGGGGGGGGGGGGGGGGGGGGGGGGGGGGGGGGGGGGGGGGGGGGGGGGGGGGGGGGGGGGGGGGGGGGGGGGGGGGGGGGGGGGGGGGGGGGGGGGGGGGGGGGGGGGGGGGGGGGGGGGGGGGGGGGGGGGGGGGGGGGGGGGGGGGGGGGGGGGGGGGGGGGGGGGGGGGGGGGGGGGGGGGGGGGGGGGGGGGGGGGGGGGGGGGGGGGGGGGGGGGGGGGGGGGGGGGGGGGGGGGGGGGGGGGGGGGGGGGGGGGGGGGGGGGGGGGGGGGGGGGGGGGGGGGGGGGGGGGGGGGGGGGGGGGGGGGGGGGGGGGGGGGGGGGGGGGGGGGGGGGGGGGGGGGGGGGGGGGGGGGGGGGGGGGGGGGGGGGGGGGGGGGGGGGGGGGGGGGGGGGGGGGGGGGGGGGGGGGGGGGGGGGGGGGGGGGGGGGGGGGGGGGGGGGGGGGGGGGGGGGGGGGGGGGGGGGGGGGGGGGGGGGGGGGGGGGGGGGGGGGGGGGGGGGGGGGGGGGGGGGGGGGGGGGGGGGGGGGGGGGGGGGGGGGGGGGGGGGGGGGGGGGGGGGGGGGGGGGGGGGGGGGGGGGGGGGGGGGGGGGGGGGGGGGGGGGGGGGGGGGGGGGGGGGGGGGGGGGGGGGGGGGGGGGGGGGGGGGGGGGGGGGGGGGGGGGGGGGGGGGGGGGGGGGGGGGGGGGGGGGGGGGGGGGGGGGGGGGGGGGGGGGGGGGGGGGGGGGGGGGGGGGGGGGGGGGGGGGGGGGGGGGGGGGGGGGGGGGGGGGGGGGGGGGGGGGGGGGGGGGGGGGGGGGGGGGGGGGGGGGGGGGGGGGGGGGGGGGGGGGGGGGGGGGGGGGGGGGGGGGGGGGGGGGGGGGGGGGGGGGGGGGGGGGGGGGGGGGGGGGGGGGGGGGGGGGGGGGGGGGGGGGGGGGGGGGGGGGGGGGGGGGGGGGGGGGGGGGGGGGGGGGGGGGGGGGGGGGGGGGGGGGGGGGGGGGGGGGGGGGGGGGGGGGGGGGGGGGGGGGGGGGGGGGGGGGGGGGGGGGGGGGGGGGGGGGGGGGGGGGGGGGGGGGGGGGGGGGGGGGGGGGGGGGGGGGGGGGGGGGGGGGGGGGGGGGGGGGGGGGGGGGGGGGGGGGGGGGGGGGGGGGGGGGGGGGGGGGGGGGGGGGGGGGGGGGGGGGGGGGGGGGGGGGGGGGGGGGGGGGGGGGGGGGGGGGGGGGGGGGGGGGGGGGGGGGGGGGGGGGGGGGGGGGGGGGGGGGGGGGGGGGGGGGGGGGGGGGGGGGGGGGGGGGGGGGGGGGGGGGGGGGGGGGGGGGGGGGGGGGGGGGGGGGGGGGGGGGGGGGGGGGGGGGGGGGGGGGGGGGGGGGGGGGGGGGGGGGGGGGGGGGGGGGGGGGGGGGGGGGGGGAGGGAAACTACCTCGCATTTGGGCCAGCATAGTATCCGGTAAGCCTTCTCGAAAGAAAAGGCCCCTATGAATACTAGTCCACTTGTCATTCTTGGGTCCCTACTTCTCAAGAAAAGTCAACTATCGCTTTCCCTGCTTTCAGGAACTTCCAACTAGTCACTTCAATCGCTTTTGATCTCTTCCGTTTCGCTTTGCTTTCCAGTTTCCTTTTACGATCATCATCTCCTTCACTGAAACATGCTTCAAACCACTCACGTTTTGGAAAATCGAATGTACAATCTATCTTCTTATCCCGTAAGGAGCCAATGGAGTTCGAGGTCAGGTGTTACAGACTTCTAGAACAGAGCACTGAATACCAAGTCAAGGTGGATACAGCAGAGAATGCAGATATCTAAAGGCCGAAGCAAGTAGATATAGGTTAGGGTCCACTCGATATATAGCACAAGGTGCAGCAAAGGGAAGAGAATTGCCACTACTTCTTGGGTATTGCGATGGACCTTGTTTCAAGTTCTAAGAAGAAGAATACTAGATTGACTCTAGAAGAGAGAGAAGGATAGATAGTATAGATGATATATGCGGCTTGTATGTATCAATTGACGGGTTTATGTTAGAGGAGAAAAAAGTATCAAGAAGTTCTTCCACTGCTTCCAGTCGGATAAAAAGAAAGGAATAGGGATCCATACCTTTTTCTCATGACCTGAGGGCTTCGGGGGGGGGGGGGGGGGGGGGGGGGGGGGGGGGGGGGGGGGGGGGGGGGGGGGGGGGGGGGGGGGGGGGGGGGGGGGGGGGGGGGGGGGGGGGGGGGGGGGGGGGGGGGGGGGGGGGGGGGGGGGGGGGGGGGGGGGGGGGGGGGGGGGGGGGGGGGGGGGGGGGGGGGGGGGGGGGGGGGGGGGGGGGGGGGGGGGGGGGGGGGGGGGGGGGGGGGGGGGGGGGGGGGGGGGGGGGGGGGGGGGGGGGGGGGGGGGGGGGGGGGGGGGGGGGGGGGGGGGGGGGGGGGGGGGGGGGGGGGGGGGGGGGGGGGGGGGGGGGGGGGGGGGGGGGGGGGGGGGGGGGGGGGGGGGGGGGGGGGGGGGGGGGGGGGGGGGGGGGGGGGGGGGGGGGGGGGGGGGGGGGGGGGGGGGGGGGGGGGGGGGGGGGGGGGGGGGGGGGGGGGGGGGGGGGGGGGGGGGGGGGGGGGGGGGGGGGGGGGGGGGGGGGGGGGGGGGGGGGGGGGGGGGGGGGGGGGGGGGGGGGGGGGGGGGGGGGGGGGGGGGGGGGGGGGGGGGGGGGGGGGGGGGGGGGGGGGGGGGGGGGGGGGGGGGGGGGGGGGGGGGGGGGGGGGGGGGGGGGGGGGGGGGGGGGGGGGGGGGGGGGGGGGGGGGGGGGGGGGGGGGGGGGGGGGGGGGGGGGGGGGGGGGGGGGGGGGGGGGGGGGGGGGGGGGGGGGGGGGGGGGGGGGGGGGGGGGGGGGGGGGGGGGGGGGGGGGGGGGGGGGGGGGGGGGGGGGGGGGGGGGGGGGGGGGGGGGGGGGGGGGGGGGGGGGGGGGGGGGGGGGGGGGGGGGGGGGGGGGGGGGGGGGGGGGGGGGGGGGGGGGGGGGGGGGGGGGGGGGGGGGGGGGGGGGGGGGGGGGGGGGGGGGGGGGGGGGGGGGGGGGGGGGGGGGGGGGGGGGGGGGGGGGGGGGGGGGGGGGGGGGGGGGGGGGGGGGGGGGGGGGGGGGGGGGGGGGGGGGGGGGGGGGGGGGGGGGGGGGGGGGGGGGGGGGGGGGGGGGGGGGGGGGGGGGGGGGGGGGGGGGGGGGGGGGGGGGGGGGGGGGGGGGGGGGGGGGGGGGGGGGGGGGGGGGGGGGGGGGGGGGGGGGGGGGGGGGGGGGGGGGGGGGGGGGGGGGGGGGGGGGGGGGGGGGGGGGGGGGGGGGGGGGGGGGGGGGGGGGGGGGGGGGGGGGGGGGGGGGGGGGGGGGGGGGGGGGGGGGGGGGGGGGGGGGGGGGGGGGGGGGGGGGGGGGGGGGGGGGGGGGGGGGGGGGGGGGGGGGGGGGGGGGGGGGGGGGGGGGGGGGGGGGGGGGGGGGGGGGGGGGGGGGGGGGGGGGGGGGGGGGGGGGGGGGGGGGGGGGGGGGGGGGGGGGGGGGGGGGGGGGGGGGGGGGGGGGGGGGGGGGGGGGGGGGGGGGGGGGGGGGGGGGGGGGGGGGGGGGGGGGGGGGGGGGGGGGGGGGGGGGGGGGGGGGGGGGGGGGGGGGGGGGGGGGGGGGGGGGGGGGGGGGGGGGGGGGGGGGGGGGGGGGGGGGGGGGGGGGGGGGGGGGGGGGGGGGGGGGGGGGGGGGGGGGGGGGGGGGGGGGGGGGGGGGGGGGGGGGGGGGGGGGGGGGGGGGGGGGGGGGGGGGGGGGGGGGGGGGGGGGGGGGGGGGGGGGGGGGGGGGGGGGGGGGGGGGGGGGGGGGGGGGGGGGGGGGGGGGGGGGGGGGGGGGGGGGGGGGGGGGGGGGGGGGGGGGGGGGGGGGGGGGGGGGGGGGGGGGGGGGGGGGGGGGGGGGGGGGGGGGGGGGGGGGGGGGGGGGGGGGGGGGGGGGGGGGGGGGGGGGGGGGGGGGGGGGGGGGGGGGGGGGGGGGGGGGGGGGGGGGGGGGGGGGGGGGGGGGGGGGGGGGGGGGGGGGGGGGGGGGGGGGGGGGGGGGGGGGGGGGGGGGGGGGGGGGGGGGGGGGGGGGGGGGGGGGGGGGGGGGGGGGGGGGGGGGGGGGGGGGGGGGGGGGGGGGGGGGGGGGGGGGGGGGGGGGGGGGGGGGGGGGGGGGGGGGGGGGGGGGGGGGGGGGGGGGGGGGGGGGGGGGGGGGGGGGGGGGGGGGGGGGGGGGGGGGGGGGGGGGGGGGGGGGGGGGGGGGGGGGGGGGGGGGGGGGGGGGGGGGGGGGGGGGGGGGGGGGGGGGGGGGGGGGGGGGGGGGGGGGGGGGGGGGGGGGGGGGGGGGGGGGGGGGGGGGGGGGGGGGGGGGGGGGGGGGGGGGGGGGGGGGGGGGGGGGGGGGGGGGGGGGGGGGGGGGGGGGGGGGGGGGGGGGGGGGGGGGGGGGGGGGGGGGGGGGGGGGGGGGGGGGGGGGGGGGGGGGGGGGGGGGGGGGGGGGGGGGGGGGGGGGGGGGGGGGGGGGGGGGGGGGGGGGGGGGGGGGGGGGGGGGGGGGGGGGGGGGGGGGGGGGGGGGGGGGGGGGGGGGGGGGGGGGGGGGGGGGGGGGGGGGGGGGGGGGGGGGGGGGGGGGGGGGGGGGGGGGGGGGGGGGGGGGGGGGGGGGGGGGGGGGGGGGGGGGGGGGGGGGGGGGGGGGGGGGGGGGGGGGGGGGGGGGGGGGGGGGGGGGGGGGGGGGGGGGGGGGGGGGGGGGGGGGGGGGGGGGGGGGGGGGGGGGGGGGGGGGGGGGGGGGGGGGGGGGGGGGGGGGGGGGGGGGGGGGGGGGGGGGGGGGGGGGGGGGGGGGGGGGGGGGGGGGGGGGGGGGGGGGGGGGGGGGGGGGGGGGGGGGGGGGGGGGGGGGGGGGGGGGGGGGGGGGGGGGGGGGGGGGGGGGGGGGGGGGGGGGGGGGGGGGGGGGGGGGGGGGGGGGGGGGGGGGGGGGGGGGGGGGGGGGGGGGGGGGGGGGGGGGGGGGGGGGGGGGGGGGGGGGGGGGGGGGGGGGGGGGGGGGGGGGGGGGGGGGGGGGGGGGGGGGGGGGGGGGGGGGGGGGGGGGGGGGGGGGGGGGGGGGGGGGGGGGGGGGGGGGGGGGGGGGGGGGGGGGGGGGGGGGGGGGGGGGGGGGGGGGGGGGGGGGGGGGGGGGGGGGGGGGGGGGGGGGGGGGGGGGGGGGGGGGGGGGGGGGGGGGGGGGGGGGGGGGGGGGGGGGGGGGGGGGGGGGGGGGGGGGGGGGGGGGGGGGGGGGGGGGGGGGGGGGGGGGGGGGGGGGGGGGGGGGGGGGGGGGGGGGGGGGGGGGGGGGGGGGGGGGGGGGGGGGGGGGGGGGGGGGGGGGGGGGGGGGGGGGGGGGGGGGGGGGGGGGGGGGGGGGGGGGGGGGGGGGGGGGGGGGGGGGGGGGGGGGGGGGGGGGGGGGGGGGAACCGCTGAGTCAAGTAGGTCAAGCTGAGTCAAGTCAGAGAAAATCGAAAAAAGAGAAAGCCAACCAAAGCGCAACCAGAGTTCTCCGCGGGGTGGAGCGCTAAGAAAGAGAAAGCGTTATCGCTATACGAAATGAAGCAGCGGCTAGCACACTAAGATAAACCACTTGGTTTAAAAAACTGCTTAGTGGCGTGTGATTTCAACACTATTCCAGAGGTATATGACAAAAATTGTGGGAGAGACCTCTATGTTCCTCAGCTTAAATCATTCTATGATTGTTTACAATTCTGTCATCTATTTTACATGAGGGCTAGAGGGTGGTCTTGGAGCAAGAAAAGTGTTGAGTCCAGGCGCATTATGGTACGACTGAGACTGAGTTGGGCAGGAGCAAGCGGTTGGATTGGCCTGACTCTTCAAGACCAAAGATACTCGGCTTCCTCTTCATCAAGTCACGAAATTTGACCCTTAGTTAGCAGCACCAAAACTAGAGCAGGCCCAAGACAAGCAAGAACAGTCAGTCAGCACCGATCAGGCAGGAAGCAGACAGTAAGTTAACAATACTGGAAGAAGGTGGTCGCTCAGCCAAAGCCCTAGTTTAACTAGAACAGTAGGGAAAGCGGTAGAGGCTGCTCCGTAGCTTTGGTCGTCGCACTCTAATCCGCTTTAGAAGAAGCAGCTATTCTATTGCTTGGCTATAAAGCATATAAGTAAGAACTCTGGGGAAGGAATCCGATCTGTAGATGAAGCAGAAGCAGGCAAAAGGCGAGCGCACAGTGAGGAATTTTCCATACTAGATCGACTCAACATTACCAAATCTACTCTGAGACTCTCTTCTCTTCATGGTTGGCTGTAAAAAAAGAGTCTCTTTAGTCCCCAACTCTATGGATTTTACTTTTTGGCCCCTGCTCTCGACGTTTGCTCGGGACGGGAGGCTGTGAAATAGTTGAAAGCAGATGCAACATTAAAGAAAGTCAATCCAGTAGCCTTAAGTCGTACCGAACACTATGTCCTAATAGTAAGGGATTTCTTTCAACCCGATGGTAAGCCGGTGGT
>JAAAWM010009071.1:0-19325 GCA_036873465.1 Thinopyrum obtusiflorum
GATATCAATTGAATTCATGATGAGAAATTCCATGCTTGTCCCTCGATGATCTGTGTTATCATCGACCACATCCATGCCTTCCTTTCAAACACAGACTTGGTCTTGTTTTGAATGAACTTTAAGTTCCTTGCTATCCAGCAATTGTTCTTCTTTACCTTGGAACATTAACATCTCTTTTGTCCTCAATGTTGTGAGAATTTCACCACCTCTTAAGAAATCTTGGTATGGTGATACTTCTCACCATCACCATTCCTTCTTGGGTCCTCGTGTTGATGGGGGGGGGGGGGGGGGGGGGGGGGGGGGGGGGGGGGGGGGGGGGGGGGGGGGGGGGGGGGGTGAAGTTAATGGTCGGCCGTTCATTCTTAGACTATTGATTATTGAATCACCATTCCGACGTTGGTCGTGCAACCCAGCCCATATTTCGGGTGCACCTTTCAACCAATGTTTAATTGTGTATGTTTTCCTCGAGCATACATCATTATACCATTTGATCTGACAAATGTTATCTCCTTGTTCACATAGTTGTGGAAATCCATCTTTTGTTAATCTCGATGAATTGTCGCTGATTCCATCAGCCACCTCCTCATCCTCTCGTTGGTTTACTGGGGGGGGGGGGGGGGGGGGGGGGGGGGGGGGGGGGGGGGGGGGGGGGGGGGGGGGGGGGGGGGGGGGGGGGGGGGGGGGGGGGGGGGGGGGGGGGGGGGGGGGGGGGGGGGGCATCCTAAGTCTGAGGTATCGTGACACCAATCAGATCTGAATCTCGGTCAGATGTGATGGTTGGAACATATTTCCAAGGGGGGGGGGGGGGGGGGGGGGGGGGGGGGGGGGGGGGGGGGGGGGGGGGGGGGGGGGGGGGGGGGGGGGGGGGGGGGGGGGGGGGGGGGGGGGGGGGGGGGGGGGGGGGGGGGGGGGGGGGGGGGGGGGGGGGGGGGGGGGGGGGGGGGGGGGGGGGGGGGGGGGGGGGGGGGGGGGGGGGGGGGGGGGGGGGGGGGGGGGGGGGGGGGGGGGGGGGGGGGGGGGGGGGGGGGGGGGGGGGGGGGGGGGGGGGGGGGGGGGGGGGGGGGGGGGGGGGGGGGGGGGGGGGGGGGGGGGGGGGGGGGGGGGGGGGGGGGGGGGGGGGGGGGGGGGGGGGGGGGGGGGGGGGGGGGGGGGGGGGGGGGGGGGGGGGGGGGGGGGGGGGGGGGGGGGGGGGGGGGGGGGGGGGGGGGGGGGGGGGGGGGGGGGGGGGGGGGGGGGGGGGGGGGGGGGGGGGGGGGGGGGGGGGGGGGGGGGGGGGGGGGGGGGGGGGGGGGGGGGGGGGGGGGGGGGGGGGGGGGGGGGGGGGGGGGGGGGGGGGGGGGGGGGGGGGGGGGGGGGGGGGGGGGGGGGGGGGGGGGGGGGGGGGGGGGGGGGGGGGGGGGGGGGGGGGGGGGGGGGGGGGGGGGGGGGGGGGGGGGGGGGGGGGGGGGGGGGGGGGGGGGGGGGGGGGGGGGGGGGGGGGGGGGGGGGGGGGGGGGGGGGGGGGGGGGGGGGGGGGGGGGGGGGGGGGGGGGGGGGGGGGGGGGGGGGGGGGGGGGGGGGGGGGGGGGGGGGGGGGGGGGGGGGGGGGGGGGGGGGGGGGGGGGGGGGGGGGGGGGGGGGGGGGGGGGGGGGGGGGGGGGGGGGGGGGGGGGGGGGGGGGGGGGGGGGGGGGGGGGGGGGGGGGGGGGGGGGGGGGGGGGGGGGGGGGGGGGGGGGGGGGGGGGGGGGGGGGGGGGGGGGGGGGGGGGGGGGGGGGGGGGGGGGGGGGGGGGGGGGGGGGGGGGGGGGGGGGGGGGGGGGGGGGGGGGGGGGGGGGGGGGGGGGGGGGGGGGGGGGGGGGGGGGGGGGGGGGGGGGGGGGGGGGGGGGGGGGGGGGGGGGGGGGGGGGGGGGGGGGGGGGGGGGGGGGGGGGGGGGGGGGGGGGGGGGGGGGGGGGGGGGGGGGGGGGGGGGGGGGGGGGGGGGGGGGGGGGGGGGGGGGGGGGGGGGGGGGGGGGGGGGGGGGGGGGGGGGGGGGGGGGGGGGGGGGGGGGGGGGGGGGGGGGGGGGGGGGGGGGGGGGGGGGGGGGGGGGGGGGGGGGGGGGGGGGGGGGGGGGGGGGGGGGGGGGGGGGGGGGGGGGGGGGGGGGGGGGGGGGGGGGGGGGGGGGGGGGGGGGGGGGGGGGGGGGGGGGGGGGGGGGGGGGGGGGGGGGGGGGGGGGGGGGGGGGGGGGGGGGGGGGGGGGGGGGGGGGGGGGGGGGGGGGGGGGGGGGGGGGGGGGGGGGGGGGGGGGGGGGGGGGGGGGGGGGGGGGGGGGGGGGGGGGGGGGGGGGGGGGGGGGGGGGGGGGGGGGGGGGGGGGGGGGGGGGGGGGGGGGGGGGGGGGGGGGGGGGGGGGGGGGGGGGGGGGGGGGGGGGGGGGGGGGGGGGGGGGGGGGGGGGGGGGGGGGGGGGGGGGGGGGGGGGGGGGGGGGGGGGGGGGGGGGGGGGGGGGGGGGGGGGGGGGGGGGGGGGGGGGGGGGGGGGGGGGGGGGGGGGGGGGGGGGGGGGGGGGGGGGGGGGGGGGGGGGGGGGGGGGGGGGGGGGGGGGGGGGGGGGGGGGGGGGGGGGGGGGGGGGGGGGGGGGGGGGGGGGGGGGGGGGGGGGGGGGGGGGGGGGGGGGGGGGGGGGGGGGGGGGGGGGGGGGGGGGGGGGGGGGGGGGGGGGGGGGGGGGGGGGGGGGGGGGGGGGGGGGGGGGGGGGGGGGGGGGGGGGGGGGGGGGGGGGGGGGGGGGGGGGGGGGGGGGGGGGGGGGGGGGGGGGGGGGGGGGGGGGGGGGGGGGGGGGGGGGGGGGGGGGGGGGGGGGGGGGGGGGGGGGGGGGGGGGGGGGGGGGGGGGGGGGGGGGGGGGGGGGGGGGGGGGGGGGGGGGGGGGGGGGGGGGGGGGGGGGGGGGGGGGGGGGGGGGGGGGGGGGGGGGGGGGGGGGGGGGGGGGGGGGGGGGGGGGGGGGGGGGGGGGGGGGGGGGGGGGGGGGGGGGGGGGGGGGGGGGGGGGGGGGGGGGGGGGGGGGGGGGGGGGGGGGGGGGGGGGGGGGGGGGGGGGGGGGGGGGGGGGGGGGGGGGGGGGGGGGGGGGGGGGGGGGGGGGGGGGGGGGGGGGGGGGGGGGGGGGGGGGGGGGGGGGGGGGGGGGGGGGGGGGGGGGGGGGGGGGGGGGGGGGGGGGGGGGGGGGGGGGGGGGGGGGGGGGGGGGGGGGGGGGGGGGGGGGGGGGGGGGGGGGGGGGGGGGGGGGGGGGGGGGGGGGGGGGGGGGGGGGGGGGGGGGGGGGGGGGGGGGGGGGGGGGGGGGGGGGGGGGGGGGGGGGGGGGGGGGGGGGGGGGGGGGGGGGGGGGGGGGGGGGGGGGGGGGGGGGGGGGGGGGGGGGGGGGGGGGGGGGGGGGGGGGGGGGGGGGGGGGGGGGGGGGGGGGGGGGGGGGGGGGGGGGGGGGGGGGGGGGGGGGGGGGGGGGGGGGGGGGGGGGGGGGGGGGGGGGGGGGGGGGGGGGGGGGGGGGGGGGGGGGGGGGGGGGGGGGGGGGGGGGGGGGGGGGGGGGGGGGGGGGGGGGGGGGGGGGGGGGGGGGGGGGGGGGGGGGGGGGGGGGGGGGGGGGGGGGGGGGGGGGGGGGGGGGGGGGGGGGGGGGGGGGGGGGGGGGGGGGGGGGGGGGGGGGGGGGGGGGGGGGGGGGGGGGGGGGGGGGGGGGGGGGGGGGGGGGGGGGGGGGGGGGGGGGGGGGGGGGGGGGGGGGGGGGGGGGGGGGGGGGGGGGGGGGGGGGGGGGGGGGGGGGGGGGGGGGGGGGGGGGGGGGGGGGGGGGGGGGGGGGGGGGGGGGGGGGGGGGGGGGGGGGGGGGGGGGGGGGGGGGGGGGGGGGGGGGGGGGGGGGGGGGGGGGGGGGGGGGGGGGGGGGGGGGGGGGGGGGGGGGGGGGGGGGGGGGGGGGGGGGGGGGGGGGGGGGGGGGGGGGGGGGGGGGGGGGGGGGGGGGGGGGGGGGGGGGGGGGGGGGGGGGGGGGGGGGGGGGGGGGGGGGGGGGGGGGGGGGGGGGGGGGGGGGGGGGGGGGGGGGGGGGGGGGGGGGGGGGGGGGGGGGGGGGGGGGGGGGGGGGGGGGGGGGGGGGGGGGGGGGGGGGGGGGGGGGGGGGGGGGGGGGGGGGGGGGGGGGGGGGGGGGGGGGGGGGGGGGGGGGGGGGGGGGGGGGGGGGGGGGGGGGGGGGGGGGGGGGGGGGGGGGGGGGGGGGGGGGGGGGGGGGGGGGGGGGGGGGGGGGGGGGGGGGGGGGGGGGGGGGGGGGGGGGGGGGGGGGGGGGGGGGGGGGGGGGGGGGGGGGGGGGGGGGGGGGGGGGGGGGGGGGGGGGGGGGGGGGGGGGGGGGGGGGGGGGGGGGGGGGGGGGGGGGGGGGGGGGGGGGGGGGGGGGGGGGGGGGGGGGGGGGGGGGGGGGGGGGGGGGGGGGGGGGGGGGGGGGGGGGGGGGGGGGGGGGGGGGGGGGGGGGGGGGGGGGGGGGGGGGGGGGGGGGGGGGGGGGGGGGGGGGGGGGGGGGGGGGGGGGGGGGGGGGGGGGGGGGGGGGGGGGGGGGGGGGGGGGGGGGGGGGGGGGGGGGGGGGGGGGGGGGGGGGGGGGGGGGGGGACGGAGTTGACGACCCCTCTCTCTTGCCAGAGCAACCAGGCAAGCCCCCCCCCTTGATCACCAGATATCGCCTATTCTACTCTATACTGCTTGCATTAGAGTAGTGTAGCATGTTACTACTTTCGTTAATCCTATTCTGATGCATAGCCTGACATTGTCGCTACATCTGTTGATACCTTACCTGCCATCCTAAATGCTTAGTATAGGATGCTAGTTTATCATCATTAGCCCTACATTCTTGTCAGTCTGCCTTGCTATACTATTGGGCCGTGATCACTCGGGAGGTGATCACGGGTATATATTATACATATATACATACTATACATATGGTGACTAAAGTCGGGTCAGCTCATTGAGTACCCGCAAGTGATTCTAACGAGGGGGCTGAAAGGACAGGTGGCTCCATCCCGGTAGAGGTGGGCCTGGGTTCCCGACGGCCCTCGACTGTTACTTTGTGGCGGAGCGACAGGGCAGGTTGAGACCACCTAGGAGACAGGTGGGCCTGGCCCTGTTCGGCGTTCGCGGATACTTAACACGCTTAACGAGATCTTGGTATTTGATCTGAGTCGGCTACGAGCCTATACGCACTAACCATCTACGTGGGAGTAGTTATGGGTATCCCGACGTCGTGGTATCAGCCGAAGCAGTTCATACGTCAGCGACGGAGCGGCGCGCGCCGGATTGACCACGTTAGGGCACGCCTAGCATCGCTTCTTGACATGTCATGCATCGATATGGGGGGGGGGGGGGGGGGGGGGGGGGGGGGGGGGGGGGGGGGGGGGGGGGGGGGGGGGGGGGGGGGGGGGGGGGGGGGGGGGGGCGGCGTGCTGGCCTCTCTGTTGTGCCTAGGTGGGGCTGCGACGTGTTGATCTTTCGCGGCCGGGCATGACCCAGGAAAGTGTGTCCGGCCAAATGGGATCAAGCGTGTTGGGTTATGTGGTGCACCCCTGCAGGGAAGTTAATCTATTCGAATAGCCGTGATCTTCGGTAACAGGACGACTTGGAGTTGTACCTTGACCTTATGACAACTAGAACCGGATACTTAATAAAACACACCCTTCCAAGTGCCAGATACAACCCGGTGATCGCTCTCTAACAGGGTGACGAGGGGAGGATCACCGGGTAGGTTTATGCTATGCGATGCTGCTTGGAGATGCTACTTGGAGATGCTACTTGGAGGACTTCAATCTACTCTCTTCTACTTGATGCAAGACGGTGGCTGCGAGAAGCGTAGTCTTCGACAGGATTAGCTATCCCCCTCTTATTCTGGCATTCTGCAGTTCAGTCCACTGATACGGCCTCCTTACACATATACCCATGCATATGTAGTGTAGTTCCTTGCTTGCGAGTACTTTGGATGAGTACTCACGGTTGCTTTCTCCCCCCTTTTTCCCCTTTCCTTTCTTTCTGGTTGTCGCAACCAGATGCTGGAGTCCAGGAGCCAGATGCCACCGTCGACGACGACCCCTACTACACTGGAGGTGCCTACTACTACGTGCTGCCCGCTGATGACGACCGGGAGTAGTTTAGGAGGATCCCAGGCAGGAGGCATGCGCCTCTTTCGATCTGTATCCCAGTTTGTGCTAGCCATCTTATGGCAACTTGGTTAACTTATGTCTGTACTCAGATGTTGTTGCTTCCGCTGACTCGTCTATGATCGAGCACTTGTATTCGAGCCCTCGAGGCCCCTGGCTTGTATTATGATGCTTGTATGACTTATTTATGTTTTAGAGTTGTGTTGTGATATCTTCCCGTGAGTCCCTGATCTTGATCGTACACATTTGCGTGCATGATTAGTGTACGATTGAATCGGGGGCGTCACAGACTTATACAGAGTAGTTGCAGAGTTGGGACAATTCTTTAGGGAACTCTGCAGTAGAAATATCAAGATAGATGCTTTGGAGCGTCTTAGCGACAAGATACCAACTATCATATGCGACCTTGATAAGATATATCCTCCAGCCTTGTTTGATGTGATGGTGCATTTGGCTGTTCATCTACCTGATGAGGCACTACTTAGAGGTCCAGTACAGTATGGCTGGATGTACCCTATTGAAAGGCGGCTCGGTGGTACCACCTCATACCACGCTAGGGCACGCCTAGCATTGTTACTTGTCTTGTCATGCATCGATATGCATCTGTTTACATGGTATTCATTGTTTCTTCCCCCCTCTTCTCTCCGGTAGACTACGAGACCGACGCTGCTGCTGCCCAGCTCGACTACGGAGTTGACGACCCCTCTCTCTTGCCAGAGCAACCAGGCAAGCCCCCCCCCCCCCGGGGGGGGGGGGGGGGGGGGGGGGGGGGGGGGGGGGGGGGGGGGGGGGGGGGGGGGGGGGGGGGGGGGGGGGGGGGGGGGGGGGGGGGGGGGGGGGGGGGGGGGGGGGGGGGGGGGGGGGGGGGGGGGGGGGGGGGGGGGGGGGGGGGGGGGGGGGGGGGTATCATCATTGGCCCTACATTCTTGTCAGTCTGCCTTGCTATACTATCGGGCCGTGATCACTTGGGAGGTGATCACGGGTATATACTATACATACATACATACTTTATAGATGGTGACTAAAGTCGGGTCAGCTCATTGAGTACCCGCAAGTGATTCTGACGAGGGGGCTGAAAGGACAGGTGGCTCCATCCCGGTAGAGGTGGGCCTGGGTTCTCGACGGCCCTCGACTGTTACTTTGTGGCGGAGCGACAGGGCAGGTTGAGACCAGGGGGGGGGGGGGGGGGGGGGGGGGGGGGGGGGGGGGGGGGGGGGGGGGGGGGGGGGGGGGGGGGGGGGGGGGGGGGGGGGGGGGGGGGGGGGGGGGGGGGGGGGGGGGGGGGGGGGGGGGGGGGGGGGGGGGGGGGGGGGGGGGGGGGGGGGGGGGGGGGGGGGGGGGGGGGGGGGCGCAGGCCTCCTGCCTGGGATCCTCCTAAACTACTCCTGGTCGTCGTCAGCGGGTTGCACGTAGTAGTAGGCTCCTCTCGAGTAGTAGTAGTCGTCATCGACAGTGGCGTCTGGATCCTGGACTCCATCGTTTGGTCGCAGCAATCGGATATAGAACGGGGGAAAAGGGGGAGCAAAGCAACCGTGAGTACTGATCCAAAGTACTCGCAAGCAAGGAGCTACACTACATATGTATGCATTGGTATCAAAAGGAATAATGCTATCATACGTGAACTGAACTGCAGAATGCCGGAATAAGAGGGGGATAGCTAATCCTTTCGAAGATTGGCATAGGTTCAACCCGTCAGGGTATCGTGGAAACATATACCACAAGCTTCAATCGTAAATACACCAGCTCGAAAACAGAGCATGGTTGAGAAAACAGAGGATACAATTTACCAAAAGCATTATGTATCTGAGGAAAAGCTCACAAGGTTATTGAATAAGGAGGACACTGTCGAATAATAATCCAATAAAGGATCTCACGGTCCATGGCGGAGCTGATGTGAGCATCGACATACAGTCAGTTGAAGAAAGGATGCAAGGGCATCAGATTATAGGACACTTGAATGATTCGATGCTTAGATATCAAAGGAATTATGATTTCCAAATAGAAGGATCAGAAGCAGACGCTCTGATCAAGGGTGGATAAGTTCAATAGACCTAAGGGTACAATTGACGGCAAACAGATTGGTCGAGAACAAGCTTATGTTCAAAAATGACGTCTGAGCCAGAAAGATAATTTAAAAGGATCAAGTGAAGATTGCGTTCATTCGCACTCATGTTGAATCAATAGGATCAAAATGATGGTGTCTAAGGATACTAACGAATATTGCCAGACATATGGAAAGCATCCATAATGCAAGCAGACAAGTATTGCAGAGCAATAAGCTACTGAGGAATTTTGGAGGATCGAATAGTACTTCGAAGACAATTGAAACACCTGAACAACTGGGGATGAGCGGATACTCGATAAGGGCGAGCAATTATCCGTAGGGGTATTTAGGTGGCAAGGAACTGCAAGGCAGTCGGAAAAAGGATTCTTGAAAGTCGAAGAATACTTTCGGGTATCTTGTAATAACAAGAAAAACTAGGGATGAAAGTATGAACGGCGAGGGTACACAGTTATCCATAAGGATTCAACGGTGTTAAGGGATTGCAAAAGAAATCAACACAAGTTCTCGGGAGTAGATCGGAGAATATCTTCGAAGTCTTCTGGTGATGCAGGCAACCATCTGGAATGAAGGGGCTCTCCGGGGAAAGTCGTTACGAGAACCTAATGTAGTTAGTAAAATCATTTAACCCAAATAGAATAGAGAACAGAGTCCCGGAGTATAGACGAGGAATAAAAGATCCTATTACCACCCAGATGGCGACATGGGCCCATGGGCCGCACAACCATGTTAGTAAAATAGTTTTCACTGACTAGACTCGACTTCGGCCAATGAGTGTGGAAGGGGGATTCCTACAGGCAGTCGGCTCTGATACCAACTTGTGACGCCCACGATTTGACCATACACTAACCATACACGCAAACGTGTACGATCAAGATCAGGGACTCACGGGGAGATATCACAACACAACTCTACAAATAAAATAAGTCATACAAGCATCATATTACAAGCCAGGGGCCTCGAGGGCTCGAATACAAGACCTCGATCATAGACGAGTTAGCGGAAGCAACAATATCTGAGTACAGACACAAGTTAAACAAGTTGCCATAAGATGGCTAGCACAAACTGGGATACAGATCGAGGGGGGGGGGGGGGGGGGGGGGGGGGGGGGGGGGGGGGGGGGGGGGGGGGGGGGGGGGGGGGGGGGGGGGGGGGGGGGGGGGGGGGGGGGGGGGGGGGGGGGGGGGGGGGGGGGGGGGGGGGGGGGGGGGGGGGGGGGGGGGGGGGGGGGGGGGGGGGGGGGGGGGGGGGGGGGGGGGGGGGGGGGGGGGGGGGGGGGGGGGGGGGGGGGGGGGGGGGGGGGGGGGGGGGGGGGGGGGGGGGGGGGGGGGGGGGGGGGGGGGGGGGGGGGGGGGGGGGGGGGGGGGGGGGGGGGGGGGGGGGGGGGGGGGGGGGGGGGGGGGGGGGGGGGGGGGGGGGGGGGGGGGGGGGGGGGGGGGGGGGGGGGGGGGGGGGGGGGGGGGGGGGGGGGGGGGGGGGGGGGGGGGGGGGGGGGGGGGGGGGGGGGGGGGGGGGGGGGGGGGGGGGGGGGGGGGGGGGGGGGGGGGGGGGGGGGGGGGGGGGGGGGGGGGGGGGGGGGGGGGGGGGGGGGGGGGGGGGGGGGGGGGGGGGGGGGGGGGGGGGGGGGGGGGGGGGGGGGGGGGGGGGGGGGGGGGGGGGGGGGGGGGGGGGGGGGGGGGGGGGGGGGGGGGGGGGGGGGGGGGGGGGGGGGGGGGGGGGGGGGGGGGGGGGGGGGGGGGGGGGGGGCGCAGGGGTCTGGGCCCATCGCCCATTGCACACCTGCATGTTGCGTACGCGGCCGGAAGCAGACCTAGCCCCCTTAATACAAGCGCGAGCTTACGGTCCAATGCGGCGTGCGCTGCTCAGTCACTGACGTCAAAAAGAGCTTCGGCTGATACCACGACGCTGGTTGCCCATATCTTGTCCCACGTGGCGGTTAGTGCGTATAAGGTCAACGACCCAACTCAGATCAAATACCAAGATCTCGTTAAGCGTGTTATTATGTAGTAACCGCGGACGCCGACCAGGGCCAGGCCCACCTCTCTCCTAGGTGGTCTCAACCTGCCCTGTCACTCCGCCACAAGTAACAGTCGGGGGCCGTCGGGAACCCAGGCCCACCTCTACCGGGATGGAGCCACCTGCCCCTTCAGCCCCCATCTCCAAACAGTATCATAAGTAATGTAACAGTATAAAGTATATAGCATATGCCCGTGATCACCTCCCGAGTGATCACGGCCCAGTAGTATAGCATGGCAGACGGATAAGAATGTAGGGGGGGGGGGGGGGGGGGGGGGGGGGGGGGGGGGGGGGGGGGGGGGGGGGGGGGGGGGGGGGGGGGGGGGGGGGGGGGGGGGGGGGGGGGGGGGGGGGGGGGGGGGGGGGGGGGGGGGGGGGGGGGGGGGGGGGGGGGGGGGGGGGGGGGGGGGGGGGGGGGGGGGGGGGGGGGGGGGGGGGGGGGGGGGGGGGGGGGGGGGGGGGGGGGGGGGGGGGGGGGGGGGGGGGGGGGGGGGGGGGGGGGGGGGGGGGGGGGGGGGGGGGGGGGGGGGGGGGGGGGGGGGGGGGGGGGGGGGGGGGGGGGGGGGGGGGGGGGGGGGGGGGGGGGGGGGGGGGGGGGGGGGGGGGGGGGGGGGGGGGGGGGGGGGGGGGGGGGGGGGGGGGGGGGGGGGGGGGGGGGGGGGGGGGGGGGGGGGGGGGGGGGGGGGGGGGGGGGGGGGGGGGGGGGGGGGGGGGGGGGGGGGGGGGGGGGGGGGGGGGGGGGGGGGGGGGGGGGGGGGGGGGGGGGGGGGGGGGGGGGGGGGGGGGGGGGGGGGGGGGGGGGGGGGGGGGGGGGGGGGGGGGGGGGGGGGGGGGGGGGGGGGGGGGGGGGGGGGGGGGGGGGGGGGGGGGGGGGGGGGGGGGGGGGGGGGGGGGGGGGGGGGGGGGGGGGGGGGGGGGGGGGGGGGGGGGGGGGGGGGGGGGGGGGGGGGGGGGGGGGGGGGGGGGGGGGGGGGGGGGGGGGGGGGGGGGGGGGGGGGGGGGGGGGGGGGGGGGGGGGGGGGGGGGGGGGGGGGGGGGGGGGGGGGGGGGGGGGGGGGGGGGGGGGGGGGGGGGGGGGGGGGGGGGGGGGGGGGGGGGGGGGGGGGGGGGGGGGGGGGGGGGGGGGGGGGGGGGGGGGGGGGGGGGGGGGGGGGGGGGGGGGGGGGGGGGGGGGGGGGGGGGGGGGGGGGGGGGGGGGGGGGGGGGGGGGGGGGGGGGGGGGGGGGGGGGGGGGGGGGGGGGGGGGGGGGGGGGGGGGGGGGGGGGGGGGGGGGGGGGGGGGGGGGGGGGGGGGGGGGGGGGGGGGGGGGGGGGGGGGGGGGGGGGGGGGGGGGGGGGGGGGGGGGGGGGGGGGGGGGGGGGGGGGGGGGGGGGGGGGGGGGGGGGGGGGGGGGGGGGGGGGGGGGGGGGGGGGGGGGGGGGGGGGGGGGGGGGGGGGGGGGGGGGGGGGGGGGGGGGGGGGGGGGGGGGGGGGGGGGGGGGGGGGGGGGGGGGGGGGGGGGGGGGGGGGGGGGGGGGGGGGGGGGGGGGGGGGGGGGGGGGGGGGGGGGGGGGGGGGGGGGGGGGGGGGGGGGGGGGGGGGGGGGGGGGGGGGGGGGGGGGGGGGGGGGGGGGGGGGGGGGGGGGGGGGGGGGGGGGGGGGGGGGGGGGGGGGGGGGGGGGGGGGGGGGGGGGGGGGGGGGGGGGGGGGGGGGGGGGGGGGGGGGGGGGGGGGGGGGGGGGGGGGGGGGGGGGGGGGGGGGGGGGGGGGGGGGGGGGGGGGGGGGGGGGGGGGGGGGGGGGGGGGGGGGGGGGGGGGGGGGGGGGGGGGGGGGGGGGGGGGGGGGGGGGGGGGGGGGGGGGGGGGGGGGGGGGGGGGGGGGGGGGGGGGGGGGGGGGGGGGGGGGGGGGGGGGGGGGGGGGGGGGGGGGGGGGGGGGGGGGGGGGGGGGGGGGGGGGGGGGGGGGGGGGGGGGGGGGGGGGGGGGGGGGGGGGGGGGGGGGGGGGGGGGGGGGGGGGGGGGGGGGGGGGGGGGGGGGGGGGGGGGGGGGGGGGGGGGGGGGGGGGGGGGGGGGGGGGGGGGGGGGGGGGGGGGGGGGGGGGGGGGGGGGGGGGGGGGGGGGGGGGGGGGGGGGGGGGGGGGGGGGGGGGGGGGGGGGGGGGGGGGGGGGGGGGGGGGGGGGGGGGGGGGGGGGGGGGGGGGGGGGGGGGGGGGGGGGGGGGGGGGGGGGGGGGGGGGGGGGGGGGGGGGGGGGGGGGGGGGGGGGGGGGGGGGGGGGGGGGGGGGGGGGGGGGGGGGGGGGGGGGGGGGGGGGGGGGGGGGGGGGGGGGGGGGGGGGGGGGGGGGGGGGGGGGGGGGGGGGGGGGGGGGGGGGGGGGGGGGGGGGGGGGGGGGGGGGGGGGGGATATAGTCCCACGTACCCTAAAAACATCCACGAACAAGATAGATCGGGAGTTCCGCCACCGCAAGCCTCTGTAGCCACCAAAAACCTCTCGAGAGCCCTTTCCGGCACCCTCCGGAGGGGGAACCCATCACCGGTGGCCATCTTCATCATCCCGGTGCTATCCATGACGAGGAGGGAGTAGTTCACCCTCGGGGCTGAGGGTATGTACCAGTAGCTATGTGTTTGATATCTCTGTCTCTCGTGTTCTCTCTATGGCACGATCTTGATGTATCGCGAGCTTTGTTATTATAGTTGGATCTTATGATGTTTCTCCCCCTCTACTCTCTTGTGATGAATTGAGTTTTCCCTTTGAAGTTATCTTGTCGGATTGAGTCTTTGATTTGAGAACACTTGATGTATGTCTTGCCGTGTTTATCTGTGGTGACAATGGGATATCACGTGCCACTTGGTGTATGTTTTGGTGACCAACTTGCGGGTTCCGCCCATCAACCTATGCATAGGGGTTGGCACACATTTTCTTGACTCTCCGGTAGAAACTTTGGGGCACTCTTTGAAGTACTTTGTGTTGGTTGGATGAATTTGAGATTGTGTGACACATATCGTATAATCATGCCCACGGATACTTGAGGTGACAATGGAGTATCTAGGTGACATTAGGGTTTTGGTTGATTTGTGTCTTAAGGTGCTATTCTAGTATGAACTCTATGATGGATCGAGTGGAAAGAATAGCTCTATGTTATTTTACTATGAACTCTTGAATAGATAGATCAAAAAGGATAACTTTGAGGTGGTTTCGTACCCTACCGTAATCTCTTCGTTTGTTCTTCGCTATTAGTGGCTTTGGAGTGACTCTTTGTTGCATGTTGAGGGATTGTTATATGATCTATCTATGTTATTATTGTTGAGAGAACTTGCACTAGTGAAAGTATGAACCATATGCCTTGTTTCCTATCATTGCAATACCGTTTACGCTCACTTTTATCATTAGTTACCTTGCTGTTTTTATTATTTCAGATTACAAAAACCCATATCTACCATCCATATTGCACTTGTATCATCTCCGTTGGTACTCCCATATTCCCACAGTAATAAGTTGCTCTGGCGAATTAACCATCACTATATCCGCTCATGTGTGATGACCATAGGAGCTATCCATTCAGATTGCATGTTAAAAAAATAAAGGTCGATAACTAATGCGGCAAACTTTCAAAAAAAAAACTAATGCGGCACCTTGGGCCAACGCGGTCAGATCGCATTTTGCACAAGAAATTACACACCATGTTTCGTTGACATGTGGTCCCGTTCCAACATATCAGTGAGACGACGACACGTCTTTTTCTACTAGTATTTTTGAACGAACGTGTAGGCTGGGCGCCTCTTCGTGAACCGTGGCAAACTGGCAACCGTCCACCGACTCTTCGCCTTTCCCTCTCGATTTGGAACTGCTGTTGCACGCTCTTCCTCTCCCTCCTCCATTTTCCTTTAGCCCTTCACCCTTCCTTCTGCCATTGTTCGGTCGTCTTCTCCATGGAGGGAACAGGCCGGAAATGACCCCGTTATTCTTGCCCCGATCTGAAAGATGACATGGTGGAGGAACTCATTGATCGGTGCGACGTCATCACCTCGGCTAGCATGGCAGGTTCGTTCAAGCCCATTCTTGACTCAACTAATAACATCATTACAAGGAACCCAAGAGTCAAGGAGCGGTTTGATCTCCCCTATCTTCTTCGCCGTGACACTAATGACTACTGGCGCGGGGACGACAGAGGCCTCGCCTTGTGCAAGTTGATGCCGCTTGATAATGATACGTACAATGTTAAGATGCCATAGCATGAGGGCAAGGATTGGGTAGGCACAACTGGAGATTGGGTTGTTCACATTGGGTCCAACTGCGAGTGGGAACTTGTGAATGTGTACACTCGTGATCGGGTTCCACTTCCAAAAATCTCAGCAGACTGCCCAGAGGTTGAGAACACCGGTATTGTACGCACATTCAAATACGATCATGGTGACTGTCTTCTATGGAAGATAGCAATTTGTCGAGTTCCCAACCGCTCTTGGAATTACAACAACTATGAAGTTGTTGGTATCTTCGACAAGCTTGTTGCCGTCCTTCGTGGTTCGACTGGATGGATATTGCTCAAAAACCAGTTTCTATACACGGATGTGTACTGTGATGCAATTCAATACGAGGGCCTTGTGTTTGCTGCCACCACTCGTGGCACTATTTTTGCATGGAATCCTTATACTTTCGGTACGTTTGTCTTCCACTGTAATTATAATTGTTTCATCCACATGCATGCGGGTTAGCAAGTTTCCCTTTACTAATTAACCTTCTTCTTGTGTTTCCAAGGTCTTGTGAACATTCCACCACTTATACTTGAAAAATTTTATAACCAAGGGGGAGATGACGATGGTGATGATCACGAGCATGAGGACGAGCAGAACGTATATACTCAGTGGCGCCTGGCAACTAATTCCGATGGATCACCTCTTCTTGTGTTTATACAGCGCACTAAGTTTGTTACTACTGAGGGAGCACGTGTTGTCTCCCATGGTCGCACTCTCCAGACCTATTCCAACACCCGTTGCATGGTATTCGGGATGGATACTAGTGTGCTAGTGCCAACACCTTCTCCCTGGTACAGAATTGATAGTCTTGGAGAAAACTCGCTCTTCCTTGGACAAAACTATCCAATGATGGTGAAAGGCGATCCAACTGCTGTTGACACAACGTTACTAGTACCATTTATGAGAAGCAACTGTGTCTATACCTCGGACATTTGGGTGGTTCCCTACCCTGGTACTGATATAGTAGGCCGCTTCAGCCTGGATGATCAGTCCCGCATTGGTCTCGAGATTGACAATAGATGGCCCATCCCAGTGAATCACTTGTGGTTCAAAGCAAGCGTTTCCAACGCCGAGGATTGGTTGAGTTGAAGTTCATTTCATTGCTTGTTATTTGTTGTGTGGTGAAAACTTTAGTATTTATAATGTATCCTCATTGTCGATGTGGGTTGATGACCTAATGTATGTAATAAAATGATATGCCTGTGATAAACTTACTAAATTTATGAATGGCTTTCGAGTCGCTTCTCTGAGTGAGTGGTGCGACGAGGCAAAATATATATTTTCTGAATACATAATTGTACGTGCATTGCAACGGGTTATCGGATGAGGCCAATCAACAATGATAGTAAACTATTTGTACTAGCTTCACATGCTTCGCGCGTCGGGCGGGTGTTTTTTTTGACTGGTGACTGTAGGGAAAACCCCCCACAGGTCGGGCGGGTGTTTTTACTATAGCCATATGTTAATATGTTCGCTGTACGTAACCAGCACCTCGAATCCTCGATACTAGTACTATATAGTAGGTAGTAGGAGTAGTAGGATGGCATGGGCCAGAACAAGCATTCATGTCCAGGAGTACGTCACACGCCACCACCACGACATCCATTTGACACCATATTATTTCTTGGAGTCCATGCTAGAGCAATCTCTTCAACCTCGTCATTTCTCTAACTTCAGCCATCGTGCGGCGAGCGAGGTGGGGGTTTGCTGATAGTAGGTTTCCTCAACTGCGGTCCCACTTGTAAGGCCAATTCCAACGCACAACCCCAAACGGACCTCCGTTTTGCACGAACTCCAACGATAATTTTGACTAAAAAAGCAAGACCAAAGAAAACAAGAACCACAAGAATACATTTTACTACCCTAGAAGATATCCAACTTCCATAACTGCTCCTGTAAGTTGGATTAGTGCCTTCTCGATGCATTCATTGTTGATCTGCGGAGGCTCGATCTTGCGTGCTTATTTCTTCTTCGAGTGTAAAGAAGTAGATGTTGCTTCCTCGCATCTAGTCTCATGTCTAGCCTTTATTCTAGCTAAAAGTGCTAGAACATCTACTAAATTGTGCTCTATCAATATATCGATGTACTCTTCTTCCCAATACAAAAACTTGCATCCATTCTACTCCCTCCGTTGCACAATACATGCCTTGTATTTGTCAAAATATATATGTATCTAGACATGTTTTAGTATATAGGTACATCCGTTTTTGGACAAATGGAAGTCAAGTATTTTCGAACGGAGGGAGTACACAATAAATTTTTTAAGTTAGCCACAACTAGTCTAATCCGAGAGCACAACCGAAGATTTGGTCGGGTTCATCCTCCTTTTGCCGACACGTGGGACATCCAGCATCCAGGTCGTGTCATGCAAGAAAATAGAGTCATAGTTGAAGCCACGTGATGTGCATCTTGGGTTAAACTGTAAATAGAATCTTACTACTCTTGAGTAACTCCAAAAGCGGCCACCGAAGATCTTTATTGGATTTGTTTTTCATCACCAGCATGTCGAGGTGAAAGATGTGCAAGTTCAGTGGGTCCTCTTGCGTTTTCACTGACATGTGGGACCGCATGTGAGCAAACAGACGATGGGCTCCGCGCGTCCGCTGGCTGTCTGAGAAGAGAGATAAAGGAGGGCTAAGCATGGACTCTAGGAAATTTTTTCTACGTAACCAGCACCTTGATATTCGCATGTGGTTGTTTCTAGAATAAAAAAATGAGGTACCCCTACTTATGTTACTCCCACTATGCCTAGCCTAAGGTTAGTAGGTTGATACGTCTCCAACGTATCTATAACTTATGAAGCATTCATGCTATATTATTATCTGTTTTGAATGATTTTGGGCTTTATTATACACTTTTATATTACTTTTGGGACTAACCTATTAATCGGAGGCCCAGCCCATATTGTTGTTTTATTGCCTATTTCAGTATTTCGAAGGAAAGGAATATCAAACAGAGTCCAAACGGAATGAAACCTTCGGCACCGTGATTTTTTGGAAGAATATGATCCTGGAGACTTGGAGTTCACGTCAGAAGATCCTTGAGGGGGCCAGGAGATAGGCCCCCCTACTGGGCATGCCCCCTGTCTCGTGGGCCCCTCGAGCACCTCCCGACCGACTTCTTTTTCCTGGGGGGGGGGGGGGGGGGGGGGGGGGGGGGGGGGGGGGGGGGGGGGGGGGGGGGGGGGGGGGGGGGGGGGGGGGGGGGGGGGGGGGGGGGGGGGGGGGGGGGGGGGGGGGGGGGGGGGGGGGGGGGGGGGGGGGGGGGGGGGGGGGGGGGGGGGGGGGGGGGGGGGGGGGGGGGGGGGGGGGGGGGGGGGGGGGGGGGGGGGGGGGGGGGGGGGGGGGGGGGGGGGGGGGGGGGGGGGGGGGGGGGGGGGGGGGGGGGGGGGGGGGGGGGGGGGGGGGGGGGGGGGGGGGGGGGGGGGGGGGGGGGGGGGGGGGGGGGGGGGGGGGGGGGGGGGGGGGGGGGGGGGGGGGGGGGGGGGGGGGGGGGGGGGGGGGGGGGGGGGGGGGGGGGGGGGGGGGGGGGGGGGGGGGGGGGGGGGGGGGGGGGGGGGGGGGGGGGGGGGGGGGGGGGGGGGGGGGGGGGGGGGGGGGGGGGGGGGGGGGGGGGGGGGGGGGGGGGGGGGGGGGGGGGGGGGGGGGGGGGGGGGGGGGGGGGGGGGGGGGGGGGGGGGGGGGGGGGGGGGGGGGGGGGGGGGGGGGGGGGGGGGGGGGGGGGGGGGGGGGGGGGGGGGGGGGGGGGGGGGGGGGGGGGGGGGGGGGGGGGGGGGGGGGGGGGGGGGGGGGGGGGGGGGGGGGGGGGGGGGGGGGGGGGGGGGGGGGGGGGGGGGGGGGGGGGGGGGGGGGGGGGGGGGGGGGGGGGGGGGGGGGGGGGGGGGGGGGGGGGGGGGGGGGGGGGGGGGGGGGGGGGGGGGGGGGGGGGGGGGGGGGGGGGGGGGGGGGGGGGGGGGGGGGGGGGGGGGGGGGGGGGGGGGGGGGGGGGGGGGGGGGGGGGGGGGGGGGGGGGGGGGGGGGGGGGGGGGGGGGGGGGGGGGGGGGGGGGGGGGGGGGGGGGGGGGGGGGGGGGGGGGGGGGGGGGGGGGGGGGGGGGGGGGGTAAAAATAAATTTAATTAATTAATTAACTAACTAACTAAATTAATTAAGTTAACTAATCATAATTAGATTAATCTAATCACTAATTAACCTGCTAATTAAACTGTTTAACTCTTAGTTAGGTAGCAGCCTATGACGACCGGGACCCACCTCTCTGCTTGACTGGTCAATGGTCAACTTTGACCACTGACATCACGATGACGTCATGGTGACGTAATAAATTACTATTCAAATTAAATTAAATCTGCTAAGTCTAAAAATGTTTTAAATTTTTTAAAAATTAATATAAAATAATACGTAGCTCGGATGGAAAAACTTTGTACATGAAAGTTGCTCAGAACGACGAGACGAATCCGAATACGCAGCCCGTTCATCCGCCACACATCCCTAGCATAGCAAACAAGCAACTTTCCCCCTCTGGTTCACATGTCCGAAAATGCAAAACACCGAGGATACTTTCCTGGATGTTTTCCCCCTTCGCTGGTATCACCTCCTACCGTGTTAGGGCACTCCTAGCACCGTTACTTGACATGGCATGCATCGTTATGCATCTGTTTGCATGGTATTCATTGTTTCTTCCCCCTCTTCTCTCCGGTAGACTACGAGACTGACGCCGCTGCTGGTGCCCCGATCGACTACGTCGTTGACGACCCCTACTTGCCAGAGCAACCAGGCAAGCCCCCCCCCTTGATCACCAGATATCGCCTATTCCTTCTCTATACTGCTTGCATTAGAGTAGTGTAGCATGTTACTGCTTTCGGTTA
>JAAAWM010009072.1:0-19332 GCA_036873465.1 Thinopyrum obtusiflorum
GCACCCCCACCTCTCCACACCTTGAAGGCAAGCATCTTGAACCCTGGCATAATATTTTTGATGTGTTGGTTGACACGATTATAACACCACCTTATTTCGGAGAACTCGTTATTTTATGTGATGATGCGATCATTTGCATGAATGCATATTAGTGATTTCCTCGCTGTTGGAAATGAATATACTTGTGATGGTAAGCATCCTCATGTGCCTTGCATGCATGCCGAAAAGGAATCCGGGAAAGCCTCTGCCTTGGGTAGGAGTGAGCTTGTCGCCGGTCCCCGTCGGGACGGTTATGTCCGGTATGGCATAGTAAGGTATAATGGGTGGTGATTTCGTCGGTTGAAATATATTTGATATACATGTCATGCAGGGAACTCATAAGCCTCCTGAGTCGGCCATAGATCGAGTCTTGTTCCGGTAACCCCCATACTTGTTTCGTACTGCCACTGGTCCCTACCGTAGGTGGGGTATGGTTCAGTAAGTTGTTAACCCTTGTCTTGGCACACACCGTACAGAGAGGCCATGGTGGAAGATACCGGTTGTAGCCGGTAGGCATGCCACCTGGTCCGGGGGCATGGGTGTATCCGGTTGGGACCGAGAGGGGGGCACCCCTTAGAGCGCGCGATAGAAATTTGATCCCATGCTACGCGAGGTTGTAGCCTCCCCACTTAGAGTTTTGCTTAACAGGTGTCATGGGTGATTCCAGACACGAGTAAAGTTAAGCTGGTGTGTGCAAGTCAGGCGTGTTTTCAACTAAAAGACCATAGACGGAATTAGTTCCGATGAACTAAAGAAATCCGTTACTCGTGGGTAAAGAGTACACCCTCTGCAGAGATATTAAACCTATTTGAATAGCCGTGTCCATGGTTAAGGATTACAGTCTGGGATGGGTCAAGTGTCGGTCTTAGTGTCGGTCTTCGGAGGAGAAACCACTAAACTCGAATATTGATGATGGCATGTGATATATGATGGTTATGATTGTTATCATTATGGACTAACGGTTTGCATTGTTTGGAATGATGAATATCCCTGGGTCGGTACCACCTCCTGGATATTCACTATGATTATAAGCCCTTTATGCGGCGTCGCTCAGACGCCCGACTGTGGCATGTTCGTTATTTCATTTTCATATAAGCCCTTTATGTGGCGTCGCTCAGACGCCCGACTGTGGCATGTTTGTTATTCCATTTTCTCATAAGCCCTTTATGTGGCGTCGCTCAGACGCCCGACTGAGGCATGTTTGTTATTTCATTTTCTCATAAGCCCTTTATGTGGCGTCGCTCAGACGCCCGACTGTGGCATGTTTGTTATTTCATTTTCGTATAAGCCCTTTATGTGGCGTCGCTCAGACGCCCGACTGTGGCAGGTTCGTTATTTCATTTACTTACAAGCCCTTTATGTGGCGTCGCTCAGATGCCCGACTGTGGCATTCTTGTTATTTTATTTACTTTATAAGCCCCTTACGTGGTGTCGCTAAGACGCCCGACTGAGGCATGCTCACTTTTACTATCCTTTCGAGACGTCGCTTCAGACATCCGATCGGTGCATTTTATTTCTATTCTGTCATTGCATATTCCGGTTGCATATAAATAACCTGCTTGCATGCATCAAGATTTTATTTATGACTGACGATGTGATCATAGAATATTTCAGTGTATGTTGATCAATTATATTATACCTGTGTTCTTAATGTTTGCGAGTACATTCAAAGTACTCACTGGCTTGTCCCTGGCTATTGTCTTGGCCAGATTGCTTGCTTGGAGAGGAGCGTGGCGATGACAGCCTCGGGACCTAAGCAACGGTGATAGCAGCCTCACGAAGATAGGAGTTAACCTGGTCAGCTGTTCCTGTGGGAAATGGAGTCCCATAGACCGTGGTGATCCACAAACCGCTTCCGCCCTCAACCACTAGAAACCACTTGATGTACTCATAGGCCACAATGGTCTTGTACTACACATTTTGTATTTTTGCTTGGAGTTTCTGTATCAAGTTGGTGCCTCATCAGCTAACAGTAATCCTGGGGCTGGTGAGCACAAGGGGGGGGGGGGGGGGGGGGGGGGGGGGGGGGGGGGGGGGGGGGGGGGGGGGGGGGGGGGGGGGGGGGGGGGGGGGGGGGGGGGGGGGGGGGCTAGACCCGTTCCGACACCCTGCCTGTGACACCCCAAAATTTTGACCTTGTTTTAATAAATTAAAATTTTGCCAGGAAATTAAAACTTTTATTTTCTGGGCTCCCTTTTTATTTTTGAACCTTTTTCTCCCTTGTTATTATGGAGTTTTTCCCCCAAAATGAAAACTTTTCAAATATGTTATTGGACTTGTTTAACCTCTCAAGAAAAACTCTTCTTTTATTAGTAGAACTAATTACATAATTAATTTGCTTGATCTTTATTTTCTTGAAAAATGGTTTTCCAAGGTTATATGGCCATAATTGAACTACAACCATTTGATAAATTCACTTAAAGTTCCAACCAAAATTTGGAGATGTCATGTGATGTTTTTAAATCACTTTTATGCAAAAATATCTTTTATTCATGTAATATTTTGAGCTCTACACCCAATTTTCTTCTCTGGTCCAGAGTGCAATTTTGCACTACAACCCATTTAAATATTTCTTTCTAGCCTCCACCAAAATTATGGGATGTTGGTAGTAGCTTATGATTCAACTTTATGCAAAAACCCAATGATGTTATTTGAAGTTTTTGAGTGAATCAACCTCATTTTCATTCTGTTCCAACAAGTCCAACCCATTTTTGGATTTTATTTCATTTATTCTATTCCCCAAAACAATTCTGTCAATTATTTTAAGCCTAGGTGATTTGCAAAGCAAGTACCTAATTTCCTTTGAGTTTTGATCTCAAACCAACTCCTCTGGATAGTCCTTAGCACCCACAACCTAGAACCATCAAGATCCACTCTTCTTCTTTTCAAAATTTTCAAGTTTCAGCCTCTGCAAGTTTGGACCAGATTTGTCAAATTTGGTGAAATTCATATCTTCTCTTCTCCAAAAATTCTACCAAAATTCAGGCAGCCTCCAGGTGCAATGAGAGACCACTCCACCAAAAATCAGCTCAAGGAAAAATCCCTAGAAGCCAGAATCATTCTGTCGAACACTTGGCGTGCATTGTTTTTGTTCATGTTCAGTAAATTCAGAGTTTCAGTGTCGTTTCGCCGACAGAACTTCAGTCACATGCCCACCGTGCATTTGGCTCGATGCTCGAAGCCCCTCCCTCTTGTCCGGAGCTTCACACGCGCGCTTGGCGCCTTCCTGGCGTCGGTGGCGCACTGGCCCGCCTGCGCCGGCGTGCTTTGCGGCGGCAGAACCACCGTAACAGCCGACAGGGGGCAACACCGCGGCAGAACGCCGTTCGGCGCTGCCCAACCCTCCTGGTAGCTCCACGTGGCCATCTCCTTGCCAGCGCACGCATGCAGCACCGTCGCCGTGGCCTGGCACGTGCAGAGCGTGTTCTCTGCCGCCAATGGGCCGTGCTGCCGTTCCGTCGAGGGCAGGCCATAACCCTCCCTCCCGTGCTGAGTTGGACCCTGTAATGGCACCACTGCTCCACCTAGGCGATGCTCAAGCCCCTAAGCCGACCGTCCCGCCACATCGCCGGCGTAATCACCCGCCGGACTTATCCGTTCACGGCAACCGCCTCGGGCCGGCTATAAATAGCACCCCCGAGCTTGCTCTCGCCCCCGCGGGGGGGGGGGGGGGGGGGGGGGGGGGGGGGGGGGGGGGGGGGGGGGGGGGGGGGGGGGGGGGGGGGGGGGGGGGGGGGGGGGGGGGGGGGGGGGGGGGGGGGGGGGGGGGGGGGGGGGGGGGGGGGGGGGGGGGGGGGGGGGGGGGGGGGGGGGGGGGGGGGGGGGGGGGGGGGGGGGGGGGGGGGGGGGGGGGGGGGGGGGGGGGGGGGGGGGGGGGGGGGGGGGGGGGGGGGGGGGGGGGGGGGGGGGGGGGGGGGGGGGGGGGGGGGGGGGGGGGGGGGGGGGGGGGGGGGGGGGGGGGGGGGGGGGGGGGGGGGGGGGGGGGGGGGGGGGGGGGGGGGGGGGGGGGGGGGGGGGGGGGGGGGGGGGGGGGGGGGGGGGGGGGGGGGGGGGGGGGGGGGGGGGGGGGGGGGGGGGGGGGGGGGGGGGGGGGGGGGGGGGGGGGGGGGGGGGGGGGGGGGGGGGGGGGGGGGGGGGGGGGGGGGGGGGGGGGGGGGGGGGGGGGGGGGGGGGGGGGGGGGGGGGGGGGGGGGGGGGGGGGGGGGGGGGGGGGGGGGGGGGGGGGGGGGGGGGGGGGGGGGGGGGGGGGGGGGGGGGGGGGGGGGGGGGGGGGGGGGGGGGGGGGGGGGGGGGGGGGGGGGGGGGGGGGGGGGGGGGGGGGGGGGGGGGGGGGGGGGGGGGGGGGGGGGGGGGGGGGGGGGGGGGGGGGGGGGGGGGGGGGGGGGGGGGGGGGGGGGGGGGGGGGGGGGGGGGGGGGGGGGGGGGGGGGGGGGGGGGGGGGGGGGGGGGGGGGGGGGGGGGGGGGGGGGGGGGGGGGGGGGGGGGGGGGGGGGGGGGGGGGGGGGGGGGGGGGGGGGGGGGGGGGGGGGGGGGGGGGGGGGGGGGGGGGGGGGGGGGGGGGGGGGGGGGGGGGGGGGGGGGGGGGGGGGGGGGGGGGGGGGGGGGGGGGGGGGGGGGGGGGGGGGGGGGGGGGGGGGGGGGGGGGGGGGGGGGGGGGGGGGGGGGGGGGGGGGGGGGGGGGGGGGGGGGGGGGGGGGGGGGGGGGGGGGGGGGGGGGGGGGGGGGGGGGGGGGGGGGGGGGGGGGGGGGGGGGGGGGGGGGGGGGGGGGGGGGGGGGGGGGGGGGGGGGGGGGGGGGGGGGGGGGGGGGGGGGGGGGGGGGGGGGGGGGGGGGGGGGGGGGGGGGGGGGGGGGGGGGGGGGGGGGGGGGGGGGGGGGGGGGGGGGGGGGGGGGGGGGGGGGGGGGGGGGGGGGGGGGGGGGGGGGGGGGGGGGGGGGGGGGGGGGGGGGGGGGGGGGGGGGGGGGGGGGGGGGGGGGGGGGGGGGGGGGGGGGGGGGGGGGGGGGGGGGGGGGGGGGGGGGGGGGGGGGGGGGGGGGGGGGGGGGGGGGGGGGGGGGGGGGGGGGGGGGGGGGGGGGGGGGGGGGGGGGGGGGGGGGGGGGGGGGGGGGGGGGGGGGGGGGGGGGGGGGGGGGGGGGGGGGGGGGGGGGGGGGGGGGGGGGGGGGGGGGGGGGGGGGGGGGGGGGGGGGGGGGGGGGGGGGGGGGGGGGGGGGGGGGGGGGGGGGGGGGGGGGGGGGGGGGGGGGGGGGGGGGGGGGGGGGGGGGGGGGGGGGGGGGGGGGGGGGGGGGGGGGGGGGGGGGGGGGGGGGGGGGGGGGGGGGGGGGGGGGGGGGGGGGGGGGGGGGGGGGGGGGGGGGGGGGGGGGGGGGGGGGGGGGGGGGGGGGGGGGGGGGGGGGGGGGGGGGGGGGGGGGGGGGGGGGGGGGGGGGGGGGGGGGGGGGGGGGGGGGGGGGGGGGGGGGGGGGGGGGGGGGGGGGGGGGGGGGGGGGGGGGGGGGGGGGGGGGGGGGGGGGGGGGGGGGGGGGGGGGGGGGGGGGGGGGGGGGGGGGGGGGGGGGGGGGGGGGGGGGGGGGGGGGGGGGGGGGGGGGGGGGGGGGGGGGGGGGGGGGGGGGGGGGGGGGGGGGGGGGGGGGGGGGGGGGGGGGGGGGGGGGGGGGGGGGGGGGGGGGGGGGGGGGGGGGGGGGGGGGGGGGGGGGGGGGGGGGGGGGGGGGGGGGGGGGGGGGGGGGGGGGGGGGGGGGGGGGGGGGGGGGGGGGGGGGGGGGGGGGGGGGGGGGGGGGGGGGGGGGGGGGGGGGGGGGGGGGGGGGGGGGGGGGGGGGGGGGGGGGGGGGGGGGGGGGGGGGGGGGGGGGGGGGGGGGGGGGGGGGGGGGGGGGGGGGGGGGGGGGGGGGGGGGGGGGGGGGGGGGGGGGGGGGGGGGGGGGGGGGGGGGGGGGGGGGGGGGGGGGGGGGGGGGGGGGGGGGGGGGGGGGGGGGGGGGGGGGGGGGGGGGGGGGGGGGGGGGGGGGGGGGGGGGGGGGGGGGGGGGGGGGGGGGGGGGGGGGGGGGGGGGGGGGGGGGGGGGGGGGGGGGGGGGGGGGGGGGGGGGGGGGGGGGGGGGGGGGGGGGGGGGGGGGGGGGGGGGGGGGGGGGGGGGGGGGGGGGGGGGGGGGGGGGGGGGGGGGGGGGGGGGGGGGGGGGGGGGGGGGGGGGGGGGGGGGGGGGGGGGGGGGGGGGGGGGGGGGGGGGGGGGGGGGGGGGGGGGGGGGGGGGGGGGGGGGGGGGGGGGGGGGGGGGGGGGGGGGGGGGGGGGGGGGGGGGGGGGGGGGGGGGGGGGGGGGGGGGGGGGGGGGGGGGGGGGGGGGGGGGGGGGGGGGGGGGGGGGGGGGGGGGGGGGGGGGGGGGGGGGGGGGGGGGGGGGGGGGGGGGGGGGGGGGGGGGGGGGGGGGGGGGGGGGGGGGGGGGGGGGGGGGGGGGGGGGGGGGGGGGGGGGGGGGGGGGGGGGGGGGGGGGGGGGGGGGGGGGGGGGGGGGGGGGGGGGGGGGGGGGGGGGGGGGGGGGGGGGGGGGGGGGGGGGGGGGGGGGGGGGGGGGGGGGGGGGGGGGGGGGGGGGGGGGGGGGGGGGGGGGGGGGGGGGGGGGGGGGGGGGGGGGGGGGGGGGGGGGGGGGGGGGGGGGGGGGGGGGGGGGGGGGGGGGGGGGGGGGGGGGGGGGGGGGGGGGGGGGGGGGGGGGGGGGGGGGGGGGGGGGGGGGGGGGGGGGGGGGGGGGGGGGGGGGGGGGGGGGGGGGGGGGGGGGGGGGGGGGGGGGGGGGGGGGGGGGGGGGGGGGGGGGGGGGGGGGGGGGGGGGGGGGGGGGGGGGGGGGGGGGGGGGGGGGGGGGGGGGGGGGGGGGGGGGGGGGGGGGGGGGGGGGGGGGGGGGGGGGGGGGGGGGGGGGGGGGGGGGGGGGGGGGGGGGGGGGGGGGGGGGGGGGGGGGGGGGGGGGGGGGGGGGGGGGGGGGGGGGGGGGGGGGGGGGGGGGGGGGGGGGGGGGGGGGGGGGGGGGGGGGGGGGGGGGGGGGGGGGGGGGGGGGGGGGGGGGGGGGGGGGGGGGGGGGGGGGGGGGGGGGGGGGGGGGGGGGGGGGGGGGGGGGGGGGGGGGGGGGGGGGGGGGGGGGGGGGGGGGGGGGGGGGGGGGGGGGGGGGGGGGGGGGGGGGGGGGGGGGGGGGGGGGGGGGGGGGGGGGGGGGGGGGGGGGGGGGGGGGGGGGGGGGGGGGGGGGGGGGGGGGGGGGGGGGGGGGGGGGGGGGGGGGGGGGGGGGGGGGGGGGGGGGGGGGGGGGGGGGGGGGGGGGGGGGGGGGGGGGGGGGGGGGGGGGGGGGGGGGGGGGGGGGGGGGGGGGGGGGGGGGGGGGGGGGGGGGGGGGGGGGGGGGGGGGGGGGGGGGGGGGGGGGGGGGGGGGGGGGGGGGGGGGGGGGGGGGGGGGGGGGGGGGGGGGGGGGGGGGGGGGGGGGGGGGGGGGGGGGGGGGGGGGGGGGGGGGGGGGGGGGGGGGGGGGGGGGGGGGGGGGGGGGGGGGGGGGGGGGGGGGGGGGGGGGGGGGGGGGGGGGGGGGGGGGGGGGGGGGGGGGGGGGGGGGGGGGGGGGGGGGGGGGGGGGGGGGGGGGGGGGGGGGGGGGGGGGGGGGGGGGGGGGGGGGGGGGGGGGGGGGGGGGGGGGGGGGGGGGGGGGGGGGGGGGGGGGGGGGGGGGGGGGGGGGGGGGGGGGGGGGGGGGGGGGGGGGGGGGGGGGGGGGGGGGGGGGGGGGGGGGGGGGGGGGGGGGGGGGGGGGGGGGGGGGGGGGGGGGGGGGGGGGGGGGGGGGGGGGGGGGGGGGGGGGGGGGGGGGGGGGGGGGGGGGGGGGGGGGGGGGGGGGGGGGGGGGGGGGGGGGGGGGGGGGGGGGGGGGGGGGGGGGGGGGGGGGGGGGGGGGGGGGGGGGGGGGGGGGGGGGGGGGGGGGGGGGGGGGGGGGGGGGGGGGGGGGGGGGGGGGGGGGGGGGGGGGGGGGGGGGGGGGGGGGGGGGGGGGGGGGGGGGGGGGGGGGGGGGGGGGGGGGGGGGGGGGGGGGGGGGGGGGGGGGGGGGGGGGGGGGGGGGGGGGGGGGGGGGGGGGGGGGGGGGGGGGGGGGGGGGGGGGGGGGGGGGGGGGGGGGGGGGGGGGGGGGGGGGGGGGGGGGGGGGGGGGGGGGGGGGGGGGGGGGGGGGGGGGGGGGGGGGGGGGGGGGGGGGGGGGGGGGGGGGGGGGGGGGGGGGGGGGGGGGGGGGGGGGGGGGGGGGGGGGGGGGGGGGGGGGGGGGGGGGGGGGGGGGGGGGGGGGGGGGGGGGGGGGGGGGGGGGGGGGGGGGGGGGGGGGGGGGGGGGGGGGGGGGGGGGGGGGGGGGGGGGGGGGGGGGGGGGGGGGGGGGGGGGGGGGGGGGGGGGGGGGGGGGGGGGGGGGGGGGGGGGGGGGGGGGGGGGGGGGGGGGGGGGGGGGGGGGGGGGGGGGGGGGGGGGGGGGGGGGGGGGGGGGGGGGGGGGGGGGGGGGGGGGGGGGGGGGGGGGGGGGGGGGGGGGGGGGGGGGGGGGGGGGGGGGGGGGGGGGGGGGGGGGGGGGGGGGGGGGGGGGGGGGGGGGGGGGGGGGGGGGGGGGGGGGGGGGGGGGGGGGGGGGGGGGGGGGGGGGGGGGGGGGGGGGGGGGGGGGGGGGGGGGGGGGGGGGGGGGGGGGGGGGGGGGGGGGGGGGGGGGGGGGGGGGGGGGGGGGGGGGGGGGGGGGGGGGGGGGGGGGGGGGGGGGGGGGGGGGGGGGGGGGGGGGGGGGGGGGGGGGGGGGGGGGGGGGGGGGGGGGGGGGGGGGGGGGGGGGGGGGGGGGGGGGGGGGGGGGGGGGGGGGGGGGGGGGGGGGGGGGGGGGGGGGGGGGGGGGGGGGGGGGGGGGGGGGGGGGGGGGGGGGGGGGGGGGGGGGGGGGGGGGGGGGGGGGGGGGGGGGGGGGGGGGGGGGGGGGGGGGGGGGGGGGGGGGGGGGGGGGGGGGGGGGGGGGGGGGGGGGGGGGGGGGGGGGGGGGGGGGGGGGGGGGGGGGGGGGGGGGGGGGGGGGGGGGGGGGGGGGGGGGGGGGGGGGGGGGGGGGGGGGGGGGGGGGGGGGGGGGGGGGGGGGGGGGGGGGGGGGGGGGGGGGGGGGGGGGGGGGGGGGGGGGGGGGGGGGGGGGGGGGGGGGGGGGGGGGGGGGGGGGGGGGGGGGGGGGGGGGGGGGGGGGGGGGGGGGGGGGGGGGGGGGGGGGGGGGGGGGGGGGGGGGGGGGGGGGGGGGGGGGGGGGGGGGGGGGGGGGGGGGGGGGGGGGGGGGGGGGGGGGGGGGGGGGGGGGGGGGGGGGGGGGGGGGGGGGGGGGGGGGGGGGGGGGGGGGGGGGGGGGGGGGGGGGGGGGGGGGGGGGGGGGGGGGGGGGGGGGGGGGGGGGGGGGGGGGGGGGGGGGGGGGGGGGGGGGGGGGGGGGGGGGGGGGGGGGGGGGGGGGGGGGGGGGGGGGGGGGGGGGGGGGGGGGGGGGGGGGGGGGGGGGGGGGGGGGGGGGGGGGGGGGGGGGGGGGGGGGGGGGGGGGGGGGGGGGGGGGGGGGGGGGGGGGGGGGGGGGGGGGGGGGGGGGGGGGGGGGGGGGGGGGGGGGGGGGGGGGGGGGGGGGGGGGGGGGGGGGGGGGGGGGGGGGGGGGGGGGGGGGGGGGGGGGGGGGGGGGGGGGGGGGGGGGGGGGGGGGGGGGGGGGGGGGGGGGGGGGGGGGGGGGGGGGGGGGGGGGGGGGGGGGGGGGGGGGGGGGGGGGGGGGGGGGGGGGGGGGGGGGGGGGGGGGGGGGGGGGGGGGGGGGGGGGGGGGGGGGGGGGGGGGGGGGGGGGGGGGGGGGGGGGGGGGGGGGGGGGGGGGGGGGGGGGGGGGGGGGGGGGGGGGGGGGGGGGGGGGGGGGGGGGGGGGGGGGGGGGGGGGGGGGGGGGGGGGGGGGGGGGGGGGGGGGGGGGGGGGGGGGGGGGGGGGGGGGGGGGGGGGGGGGGGGGGGGGGGGGGGGGGGGGGGGGGGGGGGGGGGGGGGGGGGGGGGGGGGGGGGGGGGGGGGGGGGGGGGGGGGGGGGGGGGGGGGGGGGGGGGGGGGGGGGGGGGGGGGGGGGGGGGGGGGGGGGGGGGGGGGGGGGGGGGGGGGGGGGGGGGGGGGGGGGGGGGGGGGGGGGGGGGAAAAAATAATTTATGCTCATGACGTCAGTCACAGAAGATCAATAAAACTCTGGTGCGTGCAAGCATGTTATTTACGAATATGAAATAACATAGTAATATTTAGAATTATGAAATAAATAACAAACATGCCACAACTGCCGGAGTTGAACTATAGCTTCTCGAGCAGCTAGCTGGATGGCTTATGGCTCGAAGGAAGTTGTTCTTCAGGTGAACCTGTAGGGGCGTTCTGGCGACAGACTCCTACCGTAGATGTGCACAGTGGCCCAAAATTGGCGGTCCTCACCGCTCATGGGGCCTTGGTACACAACATATTCTGGGGGCTCTTCTAACGCATAGGCACGATGGGTGAGGTTTGCGAGTATGGTCACGAAACCTCCAAGATTGGTTGCTGTGGTCTCATTGTGCACTATGGGGCCATGCATTGTGGCTAGGTTGGGGAAGAGGCTGTGCTGTGCTGGTTGAGGCTAGCGTGCCCTTTTTATAGAGAAGGGGACGGAGTCTTCCTTCGCACGCTTGCGAATGAGACATTTTAGCTATTGGTCACTGGTGTGTGATCGACAGGCTAGGCTGATAGGTTGGGCACCGACTGCCAAAAGTGTCGGGATCACAGTGTGGCTATCTTGCACGGGAAGCTTGGCTGGGGTTTCTGTTAGGATCTAGTGGGTTGGTTTGCCTAAGTTTTTCGACCTGGCTAAGATAGGATTAGCCAATGGTCAGCCTGGCTCTGATACCAAGTTTGTGGGGACCGATTCTCCGGGTATTAATTTCCAGAAAATGGCCCTTGTGCTCACCAGCCCCAGGATAACTGTTAGCTGATGAGGCACCAACTTGATATAGAATTTCCAAGCAAGATACAAAATATGTAGTATAAGACCATTCTGGCCTGTGAGTACAACAAATGGTTTCTAATGGTTGATGGCAGAAGCGGTTTGTGGATCATCAGTGTCAATGGGACTCCAATTTCCACAAGAACAGCTGACCAGAATAACTCCTATCTTCGCGAGGCTGCTATCACCTTTCCTTAGGTTCCGGGGCTGTTGCCACGGTCCCTCCTCTCCGCGCAAGAAAAATCTGGCCAAGACAATAGCCAGGGACAAGACAGTGAGTACTTTGAATGTACTCGCAAACATTATGAACAGAGATATAATATAACAGTGATGTGCTAAAAAATAATTTATGCTCATGACGTCAGTCACAGAAGATCAATAAAACTCTGGTGCGTGCAAGCATGTTATTTACGAATATGAAATAACAGGGGGGGGGGGGGGGGGGGGGGGGGGGGGGGGGGGGGGGGGGGGGGGGGGGGGGGGGGGGGGGGGGGGGGGGGGGGGGGGGGGGGGGGGGGGGGGGGGGGGGGGGGGGGGGGGGGGGGGGGGGGGGGGGGGGGGGGGGGGGGGGGGGGGGGGGGGGGGGGGGGGGGGGGGGGGGGGGGGGGGGGGGGGGGGGGGGGGGGGGGGGGGGGGGGGGGGGGGGGGGGGGGGGGGGGGGGGGGGGGGGGGGGGGGGGGGGGGGGGGGGGGGGGGGGGGGGGGGGGGGGGGGGGGGGGGGGGGGGGGGGGGGGGGGGGGGGGGGGGGGGGGGGGGGGGGGGGGGGGGGGGGGGGGGGGGGGGGGGGGGGGGGGGGGGGGGGGGGGGGGGGGGGGGGGGGGGGGGGGGGGGGGGGGGGGGGGGGGGGGGGGGGGGGGGGGGGGGGGGGGGGGGGGGGGGGGGGGGGGGGGGGGGGGGGGGGGGGGGGGGGGGGGGGGGGGGGGGGGGGGGGGGGGGGGGGGGGGGGGGGGGGGGGGGGGGGGGGGGGGGGGGGGGGGGGGGGGGGGGGGGGGGGGGGGGGGGGGGGGGGGGGGGGGGGGGGGGGGGGGGGGGGGGGGGGGGGGGGGGGGGGGGGGGGGGGGGGGGGGGGGGGGGGGGGGGGGGGGGGGGGGGGGGGGGGGGGGGGGGGGGGGGGGGGGGGGGGGGGGGGGGGGGGGGGGGGGGGGGGGGGGGGGGGGGGGGGGGGGGGGGGGGGGGGGGGGGGGGGGGGGGGGGGGGGGGGGGGGGGGGGGGGGGGGGGGGGGGGGGGGGGGGGGGGGGGGGGGGGGGGGGGGGGGGGGGGGGGGGGGGGGGGGGGGGGGGGGGGGGGGGGGGGGGGGGGGGGGGGGGGGGGGGGGGGGGGGGGGGGGGGGGGGGGGGGGGGGGGGGGGGGGGGGGGGGGGGGGGGGGGGGGGGGGGGGGGGGGGGGGGGGGGGGGGGGGGGGGGGGGGGGGGGGGGGGGGGGGGGGGGGGGGGGGGGGGGGGGGGGGGGGGGGGGGGGGGGGGGGGGGGGGGGGGGGGGGGGGGGGGGGGGGGGGGGGGGGGGGGGGGGGGGGGGGGGGGGGGGGGGGGGGGGGGGGGGGGGGGGGGGGGGGGGGGGGGGGGGGGGGGGGGGGGGGGGGGGGGGGGGGGGGGGGGGGGGGGGGGGGGGGGGGGGGGGGGGGGGGGGGGGGGGGGGGGGGGGGGGGGGGGGGGGGGGGGGGGGGGGGGGGGGGGGGGGGGGGGGGGGGGGGGGGGGGGGGGGGGGGGGGGGGGGGGGGGGGGGGGGGGGGGGGGGGGGGGGGGGGGGGGGGGGGGGGGGGGGGGGGGGGGGGGGGGGGGGGGGGGGGGGGGGGGGGGGGGGGGGGGGGGGGGGGGGGGGGGGGGGGGGGGGGGGGGGGGGGGGGGGGGGGGGGGGGGGGGGGGGGGGGGGGGGGGGGGGGGGGGGGGGGGGGGGGGGGGGGGGGGGGGGGGGGGGGGGGGGGGGGGGGGGGGGGGGGGGGGGGGGGGGGGGGGGGGGGGGGGGGGGGGGGGGGGGGGGGGGGGGGGGGGGGGGGGGGGGGGGGGGGGGGGGGGGGGGGGGGGGGGGGGGGGGGGGGGGGGGGGGGGGGGGGGGGGGGGGGGGGGGGGGGGGGGGGGGGGGGGGGGGGGGGGGGGGGGGGGGGGGGGGGGGGGGGGGGGGGGGGGGGGGGGGGGGGGGGGGGGGGGGGGGGGGGGGGGGGGGGGGGGGGGGGGGGGGGGGGGGGGGGGGGGGGGGGGGGGGGGGGGGGGGGGGGGGGGGGGGGGGGGGGGGGGGGGGGGGGGGGGGGGGGGGGGGGGGGGGGGGGGGGGGGGGGGGGGGGGGGGGGGGGGGGGGGGGGGGGGGGGGGGGGGGGGGGGGGGGGGGGGGGGGGGGGGGGGGGGGGGGGGGGGGGGGGGGGGGGGGGGGGGGGGGGGGGGGGGGGGGGGGGGGGGGGGGGGGGGGGGGGGGGGGGGGGGGGGGGGGGGGGGGGGGGGGGGGGGGGGGGGGGGGGGGGGGGGGGGGGGGGGGGGGGGGGGGGGGGGGGGGGGGGGGGGGGGGGGGGGGGGGGGGGGGGGGGGGGGGGGGGGGGGGGGGGGGGGGGGGGGGGGGGGGGGGGGGGGGGGGGGGGGGGGGGGGGGGGGGGGGGGGGGGGGGGGGGGGGGGGGGGGGGGGGGGGGGGGGGGGGGGGGGGGGGGGGGGGGGGGGGGGGGGGGGGGGGGGGGGGGGGGGGGGGGGGGGGGGGGGGGGGGGGGGGGGGGGGGGGGGGGGGGGGGGGGGGGGGGGGGGGGGGGGGGGGGGGGGGGGGGGGGGGGGGGGGGGGGGGGGGGGGGGGGGGGGGGGGGGGGGGGGGGGGGGGGGGGGGGGGGGGGGGGGGGGGGGGGGGGGGGGGGGGGGGGGGGGGGGGGGGGGGGGGGGGGGGGGGGGGGGGGGGGGGGGGGGGGGGGGGGGGGGGGGGGGGGGGGGGGGGGGGGGGGGGGGGGGGGGGGGGGGGGGGGGGGGGGGGGGGGGGGGGGGGGGGGGGGGGGGGGGGGGGGGGGGGGGGGGGGGGGGGGGGGGGGGGGGGGGGGGGGGGGGGGGGGGGGGGGGGGGGGGGGGGGGGGGGGGGGGGGGGGGGGGGGGGGGGGGGGGGGGGGGGGGGGGGGGGGGGGGGGGGGGGGGGGGGGGGGGGGGGGGGGGGGGGGGGGGGGGGGGGGGGGGGGGGGGGGGGGGGGGGGGGGGGGGGGGGGGGGGGGGGGGGGGGGGGGGGGGGGGGGGGGGGGGGGGGGGGGGGGGGGGGGGGGGGGGGGGGGGGGGGGGGGGGGGGGGGGGGGGGGGGGGGGGGGGGGGGGGGGGGGGGGGGGGGGGGGGGGGGGGGGGGGGGGGGGGGGGGGGGGGGGGGGGGGGGGGGGGGGGGGGGGGGGGGGGGGGGGGGGGGGGGGGGGGGGGGGGGGGGGGGGGGGGGGGGGGGGGGGGGGGGGGGGGGGGGGGGGGGGGGGGGGGGGGGGGGGGGGGGGGGGGGGGGGGGGGGGGGGGGGGGGGGGGGGGGGGGGGGGGGGGGGGGGGGGGGGGGGGGGGGGGGGGGGGGGGGGGGGGGGGGGGGGGGGGGGGGGGGGGGGGGGGGGGGGGGGGGGGGGGGGGGGGGGGGGGGGGGGGGGGGGGGGGGGGGGGGGGGGGGGGGGGGGGGGGGGGGGGGGGGGGGGGGGGGGGGGGGGGGGGGGGGGGGGGGGGGGGGGGGGGGGGGGGGGGGGGGGGGGGGGGGGGGGGGGGGGGGGGGGGGGGGGGGGGGGGGGGGGGGGGGGGGGGGGGGGGGGGGGGGGGGGGGGGGGGGGGGGGGGGGGGGGGGGGGGGGGGGGGGGGGGGGGGGGGGGGGGGGGGGGGGGGGGGGGGGGGGGGGGGGGGGGGGGGGGGGGGGGGGGGGGGGGGGGGGGGGGGGGGGGGGGGGGGGGGGGGGGGGGGGGGGGGGGGGGGGGGGGGGGGGGGGGGGGGGGGGGGGGGGGGGGGGGGGGGGGGGGGGGGGGGGGGGGGGGGGGGGGGGGGGGGGGGGGGGGGGGGGGGGGGGGGGGGGGGGGGGGGGGGGGGGGGGGGGGGGGGGGGGGGGGGGGGGGGGGGGGGGGGGGGGGGGGGGGGGGGGGGGGGGGGGGGGGGGGGGGGGGGGGGGGGGGGGGGGGGGGGGGGGGGGGGGGGGGGGGGGGGGGGGGGGGGGGGGGGGGGGGGGGGGGGGGGGGGGGGGGGGGGGGGGGGGGGGGGGGGGGGGGGGGGGGGGGGGGGGGGGGGGGGGGGGGGGGGGGGGGGGGGGGGGGGGGGGGGGGGGGGGGGGGGGGGGGGGGGGGGGGGGGGGGGGGGGGGGGGGGGGGGGGGGGGGGGGGGGGGGGGGGGGGGGGGGGGGGGGGGGGGGGGGGGGGGGGGGGGGGGGGGGGGGGGGGGGGGGGGGGGGGGGGGGGGGGGGGGGGGGGGGGGGGGGGGGGGGGGGGGGGGGGGGGGGGGGGGGGGGGGGGGGGGGGGGGGGGGGGGGGGGGGGGGGGGGGGGGGGGGGGGGGGGGGGGGGGGGGGGGGGGGGGGGGGGGGGGGGGGGGGGGGGGGGGGGGGGGGGGGGGGGGGTCCGTGCTCAGCCCTCCTCTATCTCTCTTCTCACCAGCCAGCAGACGCGCGGAGCCCATCGTCTGTTTGCTCATATGCGGTCCCACATGTCAGTGAAAACGCAAGAGGACCCACTGAACCTGCACATCTTTCACCTCGACGTGCTGGTGATGAAAAACAAATCCAATAAAGATCTTCCGTGGCCGCTTTTGGAGTTACTCAAGAGTAGTAAGATTCTATTTACAGTTTAACCCAAGATGCACATCACGTGGCTTCAACTACCACTCTATTTTCTTGCATGACACGACCTGGATGCTGGATGTCCCACGTGTCGGCAAAAGGAAGAAGAACTCGACCAAATCTTTGGTTGTGCTCTCAGATTAGACTAGTTATGCTAACTTAAAATTTTATTGTGTAGAATGGATGCAAGTTTTGGTATTGGGAAGAAGAGTACAATGATATATTGATAGAGCGCAATTTAGTAGATGTTCTAGCACTTTTAGCTAGCATAGAGGCTAGAGATGAGACTAGTGCACTTGTTGATAGAATAGAGGCTAGACACGTCTACTTCTTTACAGTCAAAGAAGAAAGAAGCATGCAGGATCGAGCCTCCGCAGATCAACAATGAATGCATCAAGAAGGCACTAATCCAACTTACAGGAGCAGTTATGGAAGTTGGATATCTTCTAAAATGTATTCTTGTGGTTCTTGTTTTTCTAGTCAAAATTTTGGTGATGTGTTTCCATGTACCAAAAAATCAATGATGAAAAAAAGATATGTGTTCGCAAAGAAAAATGTACGCGGCCGGGATGCGTCCGCGCGTTCGGCGCACGGCCACCGCATCCAAGAAATGGCCCGGACACGACCCCATTGCCCTACCCAAACGGACAGAATCCGGGCAAAACGGAGGTCTGTTTGGGGTCATGCGTTGGAGTTGGCCTTACAAGTGGGACCGCAGTTGAGGAAACCGACTATCAGCAAACCCCCACCTCGCCCGCCGCGCGATGGCTGAGTTAGAGAAACGACGAGGTTGAAGAGATTGTTGAAGCACGGACTCCAAGAAATATGGTGTCAGATGGAAGTCGTGCTGGTGGCGTGTGCCGTACTCCTGGACGTGAATGCTTGTTCTGGCCCATGCCACCCTACTACTCCTACTACTACTCCTACTACTCCTATCGAGGATTCAAGGTGCTAGTTACGTACAGCGAACACATTAACATATGGCCCACCTCACACTGTGGCCAAATTTCCTGGAGTCTGTGCTAGGTTAAAAAGTGTTCTTTGTGAGGATGGGTGGCTGGTCTCAAGTTTAAAACTTGTTGTATTACGTACGTAGACGTAGAGATAGTGCAACATGTGAAGCTAGTACAAATAGTGTACTATTGTTGATTGGCCTCATCCGATAACCTGTTGCAATGCACTTACAATTATGTATTCAGAAAATATTTTTTTGCCTCATCGCAGCACCCACTCAGAGAAGCGACTCGAAAGCCATTCATAAATTTAGTAAGTTTATCACAGGCATATCATTTTATTACATACAATAGGTCATCAACCCACAACGACAATGAGGATACATTATAAATACTAAAGTTTTCATCACACAACAAATAACAAGCAATGAAATGAACTTCAACTCAACCAATCCTCGGCGTTGGAAACGCTTGCTTTGAACCACAAGCGATTCCCTGGGAAGAGCCAGCTACTGTCAATCTCGAGACCAACGCAGGACTGATCATCCAGGCTGAAGCGGCCTACTATATCACGACCAGGGTAGGGAACCACCGCAATGTCCGACGTATAGATACAGTTGCTTCTCATAAATGGTAGTAACATTGTGTCAACAGCAGTTGGGTCGCCTTTCACCATCATTGGATAGTTTTGTCCAAGGAAGAGCGAGTTTGCTCCAAGACAATCAATACTATACCAGGGAGAAGGTGTTGGCGCTAGAACACTAGTATCCATCCCGAATACCATGCAACGGGTGTTGGAATAGGTCCGGAGAGTGCGACCATGGGAGACAACACCTGCTCCCTCAGTAGTAACATCAGCAGTGGGCTGTATACAGACAAGAAGTGGTGATCCATTGGAATTAGTTGCCAGCCACCAGTGAGCATATGGGCCCTGCTCGTCCTCATGCTCGTGATCATCACCATCGTCATCTCCCCCTTGGTTATAAAAATTTTCAAGTATAGGTGGTGGAATGTTCACAGGGCCTTGGAAACACAAGAAGAAGGTTAATTAGTAGAGAAGGGAAACTTGCTAACTCGCATGCATGTGGATGAAACAATTATAATTACGGTGGAAGACAAACGTACCGAAACTACGAGGATCCCATGCAAAAACAGTGCCATGAGTGGTGGCAGCAAACACAAGACCCTCGTATTCAATTGCATCACAGTACACATCCGTGTATAGAAACTGATGTTTGAGCAATATCCATCCAGTCGAACCACGAAGGACGGCAACAAACTTGTCGAAGATAGCAACAACTTGATAGTTCTTGTAATTCCAAGAGCGGTTGGGAACTCGAGAAATTGCTATCTTCCGTAGACGACAGTCACCATGATCATATTTGAACGTACGTAGATCATCTGTGTGCTCAACCTTAGGGCACTCAAAGATTTTTGGAAGTGGAATCCGCTGACGAGTGTACACATTCACAAGTTCCCACTCGCAATTGTACCCAATATAAACAACCCAATCTCCATTTGCGCCTGCCCAAGCCTTGCCCTCAAGCGATGGCATCTTAACATCATACGTATCATTATCAAGCGGCATCAACTTGCACAAGGCGAGGCTTCCCTCGTCCCCGCGCCAGTCAGCAGGGTCACGGCGAAGAAGATAGGGGAGATCAAATCGCTCCTGGACCCTTGGTTTCCTTGTAATGATGTTATTAGTTGAGTCGAGAATGTTCTTGAACGAACCTGCCATGCTAGCCGAGGTGATGACGTCACACCGATCAATGAGTTCCCCCACCACGTCATCTTTCAGATCGGGGCAAGAATAACGGGGTCGTTTCCGGCTTGTTCCCTCCATGGAGAAGATGATCGAACAATGGCAGAAGGAAGGGTGAAGGCAAATAGAGGAGGGAGGAAGAGCGTGCGAGAACAGTTCCAAATCGAGGGGGGGGGGGGGGGGGGGGGGGGGGGGGGGGGGGGGGGGGGGGGGGGGGGGGGGGGGGGGGGGGGCCTACACGTCCTTTCGAAAATTGTACAAAAGGACTCGCCGTCGTCTCACTAACATGTTGGAACGGGACCACATGTCAACGAAACATGGTGTGTAATTTCTCGTGCAAAATGCGATCTGGCCGCGTTGGCCCAAGGTGCCGCATTAGTTATCGACCTTTATTTTTTTACTCCCTCCGTCTAGGTGTATAAGTCATCTTAGGTTGTGCACCGCGACCAAGGCGGAGGGGAAAACGAGAGAACTTAATGTCTTTTTACTAATTAATAGCATTGCATGCAATGAAATAACCACTTCATGTCATCTTTGTTAGTCTCAAGTCATTAATAGCATGCACGGCCCACATCTCTTATTGGTTGATACGTCATGAAACAAGAAACGAGGAGGGAGTTAATGTACCGTGCCTAAGTGTTTTGGGATTATTTCGTTTTCGTAAGGTGACTTACACACCTAGACGGAGGGAGTAACATACAATCTGAGTGGATAGCTCCTGTGGTCATCACACGTGAGCGAATATATAGGTGGGCTAGGTGGGCAGGCGGCAACAATCTAAGTGCTAAAAGAGTTGATCTCAAAAAAAGAGTTGATCCAATGCTTG
>JAAAWM010009073.1:0-19334 GCA_036873465.1 Thinopyrum obtusiflorum
AGCACAAGTGAATATACTAGGCATGTTATGAGATGCAGTATGAGAGAGATCTAACTTGTGTGAACAGAAACTGCTTGTGGTAGAAAGTGACAAATCCATAGGATCAACGGTGCTGTAAAAAAGGAAGTTTTATGATAGAAGCCTTGTTCAATGGCTTCATCTCTGGACCTGGGTAGAAGATTCTTGTATAGGATGTCTCCCCACAGTCTCTTGATGGCGTTTTTCTCAGCATACTCCTGGGTTACAAATCTATATTTGAACCATTGTTCTGCCCAATATCTTCGAATCCATTGGATTCGGGTCTTGCGCTGATTGTAATCCTCTTTAGGATATGTCTTGTACATTTCTGAGAGTTCATCTGACAGATCTCTGGATGTTTCACCATGACGCTTTCTGCCACCCTTCCTTGCTGCTTTCTCTGAAGCCATAAACTTTAACTTGAAAGGCTTCAACACGTTCAAAGGCTTCAAAGGTTTTCTCTTGCTGGACCAACAGGAACTGGCTTCAGGAGAATTTATGTGATGCTGTAAGAATTTTGCAAATGAATGCAGACTATGAGAACCAAAGGATTCTCCCACTGACATGTACCTGTGACAGCATTAAGGTACGAGGGAAGGGGAAGAGGTCATATGCATTCTCAAAAGATTTTGAAGATAAATCAGTTTAGAAGACATTGACCTCATCGTGCGAAGACGGGGGGGGGGGGGGGGGGGGGGGGGGGGGGGGGGGGGGGGGGGGGGGGGGGGGGGGGGGGGGGGGGGGGGGGGGGGGGGGGGGGGGGGGGGGGGGGGGGGGGGGGGGGGGGGGGGGGGGGGGGGGGGGGGGGGGGGGGGGGGGGGGGGGGGGGGGGGGGGGGGGGGGGGGGGGGGGGGGGGGGGGGGGGGGGGGGGGGGGGGGGGGGGGGGGGGGGGGGGGGGGGGGGGGGGGGGGGGGGGGGGGGGGGGGGGGGGGGGGGGGGGGGGGGGGGGGGGGGGGGGGGGGGGGGGGGGGGGGGGGGGGGGGGGGGGGGGGGGGGGGGGGGGGGGGGGGGGGGGGGGGGGGGGGGGGGGGGGGGGGGGGGGGGGGGGGGGGGGGGGGGGGGGGGGGGGGGGGGGGGGGGGGGGGGGGGGGGGGGGGGGGGGGGGGGGGGGGGGGGGGGGGGGGGGGGGGGGGGGGGGGGGGGGGGGGGGGGGGGGGGGGGGGGGGGGGGGGGGGGGGGGGGGGGGGGGGGGGGGGGGGGGGGGGGGGGGGGGGGGGGGGGGGGGGGGGGGGGGGGGGGGGGGGGGGGGGGGGGGGGGGGGGGGGGGGGGGGGGGGGGGGGGGGGGGGGGGGGGGGGGGGGGGGGGGGGGGGGGGGGGGGGGGGGGGGGGGGGGGGGGGGGGGGGGGGGGGGGGGGGGGGGGGGGGGGGGGGGGGGGGGGGGGGGGGGGGGGGGGGGGGGGGGGGGGGGGGGGGGGGGGGGGGGGGGGGGGGGGGGGGGGGGGGGGGGGGGGGGGGGGGGGGGGGGGGGGGGGGGGGGGGGGGGGGGGGGGGGGGGGGGGGGGGGGGGGGGGGGGGGGGGGGGGGGGGGGGGGGGGGGGGGGGGGGGGGGGGGGGGGGGGGGGGGGGGGGGGGGGGGGGGGGGGGGGGGGGGGGGGGGGGGGGGGGGGGGGGGGGGGGGGGGGGGGGGGGGGGGGGGGGGGGGGGGGGGGGGGGGGGGGGGGGGGGGGGGGGGGGGGGGGGGGGGGGGGGGGGGGGGGGGGGGGGGGGGGGGGGGGGGGGGGGGGGGGGGGGGGGGGGGGGGGGGGGGGGGGGGGGGGGGGGGGGGGGGGGGGGGGGGGGGGGGGGGGGGGGGGGGGGGGGGGGGGGGGGGGGGGGGGGGGGGGGGGGGGGGGGGGGGGGGGGGGGGGGGGGGGGGGGGGGGGGGGGGGGGGGGGGGGGGGGGGGGGGGGGGGGGGGGGGGGGGGGGGGGGGGGGGGGGGGGGGGGGGGGGGGGGGGGGGGGGGGGGGGGGGGGGGGGGGGGGGGGGGGGGGGGGGGGGGGGGGGGGGGGGGGGGGGGGGGGGGGGGGGGGGGGGGGGGGGGGGGGGGGGGGGGGGGGGGGGGGGGGGGGGGGGGGGGGGGGGGGGGGGGGGGGGGGGGGGGGGGGGGGGGGGGGGGGGGGGGGGGGGGGGGGGGGGGGGGGGGGGGGGGGGGGGGGGGGGGGGGGGGGGGGGGGGGGGGGGGGGGGGGGGGGGGGGGGGGGGGGGGGGGGGGGGGGGGGGGGGGGGGGGGGGGGGGGGGGGGGGGGGGGGGGGGGGGGGGGGGGGGGGGGGGGGGGGGGGGGGGGGGGGGGGGGGGGGGGGGGGGGGGGGGGGGGGGGGGGGGGGGGGGGGGGGGGGGGGGGGGGGGGGGGGGGGGGGGGGGGGGGGGGGGGGGGGGGGGGGGGGGGGGGGGGGGGGGGGGGGGGGGGGGGGGGGGGGGGGGGGGGGGGGGGGGGGGGGGGGGGGGGGGGGGGGGGGGGGGGGGGGGGGGGGGGGGGGGGGGGGGGGGGGGGGGGGGGGGGGGGGGGGGGGGGGGGGGGGGGGGGGGGGGGGGGGGGGGGGGGGGGGGGGGGGGGGGGGGGGGGGGGGGGGGGGGGGGGGGGGGGGGGGGGGGGGGGGGGGGGGGGGGGGGGGGGGGGGGGGGGGGGGGGGGGGGGGGGGGGGGGGGGGGGGGGGGGGGGGGGGGGGGGGGGGGGGGGGGGGGGGGGGGGGGGGGGGGGGGGGGGGGGGGGGGGGGGGGGGGGGGGGGGGGGGGGGGGGGGGGGGGGGGGGGGGGGGGGGGGGGGGGGGGGGGGGGGGGGGGGGGGGGGGGGGGGGGGGGGGGGGGGGGGGGGGGGGGGGGGGGGGGGGGGGGGGGGGGGGGGGGGGGGGGGGGGGGGGGGGGGGGGGGGGGGGGGGGGGGGGGGGGGGGGGGGGGGGGGGGGGGGGGGGGGGGGGGGGGGGGGGGGGGGGGGGGGGGGGGGGGGGGGGGGGGGGGGGGGGGGGGGGGGGGGGGGGGGGGGGGGGGGGGGGGGGGGGGGGGGGGGGGGGGGGGGGGGGGGGGGGGGGGGGGGGGGGGGGGGGGGGGGGGGGGGGGGGGGGGGGGGGGGGGGGGGGGGGGGGGGGGGGGGGGGGGGGGGGGGGGGGGGGGGGGGGGGGGGGGGGGGGGGGGGGGGGGGGGGGGGGGGGGGGGGGGGGGGGGGGGGGGGGGGGGGGGGGGGGGGGGGGGGGGGGGGGGGGGGGGGGGGGGGGGGGGGGGGGGGGGGGGGGGGGGGGGGGGGGGGGGGGGGGGGGGGGGGGGGGGGGGGGGGGGGGGGGGGGGGGGGGGGGGGGGGGGGGGGGGGGGGGGGGGGGGGGGGGGGGGGGGGGGGGGGGGGGGGGGGGGGGGGGGGGGGGGGGGGGGGGGGGGGGGGGGGGGGGGGGGGGGGGGGGGGGGGGGGGGGGGGGGGGGGGGGGGGGGGGGGGGGGGGGGGGGGGGGGGGGGGGGGGGGGGGGGGGGGGGGGGGGGGGGGGGGGGGGGGGGGGGGGGGGGGGGGGGGGGGGGGGGGGGGGGGGGGGGGGGGGGGGGGGGGGGGGGGGGGGGGGGGGGGGGGGGGGGGGGGGGGGGGGGGGGGGGGGGGGGGGGGGGGGGGGGGGGGGGGGGGGGGGGGGGGGGGGGGGGGGGGGGGGGGGGGGGGGGGGGGGGGGGGGGGGGGGGGGGGGGGGGGGGGGGGGGGGGGGGGGGGGGGGGGGGGGGGGGGGGGGGGGGGGGGGGGGGGGGGGGGGGGGGGGGGGGGGGGGGGGGGGGGGGGGGGGGGGGGGGGGGGGGGGGGGGGGGGGGGGGGGGGGGGGGGGGGGGGGGGGGGGGGGGGGGGGGGGGGGGGGGGGGGGGGGGGGGGGGGGGGGGGGGGGGGGGGGGGGGGGGGGGGGGGGGGGGGGGGGGGGGGGGGGGGGGGGGGGGGGGGGGGGGGGGGGGGGGGGGGGGGGGGGGGGGGGGGGGGGGGGGGGGGGGGGGGGGGGGGGGGGGGGGGGGGGGGGGGGGGGGGGGGGGGGGGGGGGGGGGGGGGGGGGGGGGGGGGGGGGGGGGGGGGGGGGGGGGGGGGGGGGGGGGGGGGGGGGGGGGGGGGGGGGGGGGGGGGGGGGGGGGGGGGGGGGGGGGGGGGGGGGGGGGGGGGGGGGGGGGGGGGGGGGGGGGGGGGGGGGGGGGGGGGGGGGGGGGGGGGGGGGGGGGGGGGGGGGGGGGGGGGGGGGGGGGGGGGGGGGGGGGGGGGGGGGGGGGGGGGGGGGGGGGGGGGGGGGGGGGGGGGGGGGGGGGGGGGGGGGGGGGGGGGGGGGGGGGGGGGGGGGGGGGGGGGGGGGGGGGGGGGGGGGGGGGGGGGGGGGGGGGGGGGGGGGGGGGGGGGGGGGGGGGGGGGGGGGGGGGGGGGGGGGGGGGGGGGGGGGGGGGGGGGGGGGGGGGGGGGGGGGGGGGGGGGGGGGGGGGGGGGGGGGGGGGGGGGGGGGGGGGGGGGGGGGGGGGGGGGGGGGGGGGGGGGGGGGGGGGGGGGGGGGGGGGGGGGGGGGGGGGGGGGGGGGGGGGGGGGGGGGGGGGGGGGGGGGGGGGGGGGGGGGGGGGGGGGGGGGGGGGGGGGGGGGGGGGGGGGGGGGGGGGGGGGGGGGGGGGGGGGGGGGGGGGGGGGGGGGGGGGGGGGGGGGGGGGGGGGGGGGGGGGGGGGGGGGGGGGGGGGGGGGGGGGGGGGGGGGGGGGGGGGGGGGGGGGGGGGGGGGGGGGGGGGGGGGGGGGGGGGGGGGGGGGGGGGGGGGGGGGGGGGGGGGGGGGGGGGGGGGGGGGGGGGGGGGGGGGGGGGGGGGGGGGGGGGGGGGGGGGGGGGGGGGGGGGGGGGGGGGGGGGGGGGGGGGGGGGGGGGGGGGGGGGGGGGGGGGGGGGGGGGGGGGGGGGGGGGGGGGGGGGGGGGGGGGGGGGGGGGGGGGGGGGGGGGGGGGGGGGGGGGGGGGGGGGGGGGGGGGGGGGGGGGGGGGGGGGGGGGGGGGGGGGGGGGGGGGGGGGGGGGGGGGGGGGGGGGGGGGGGGGGGGGGGGGGGGGGGGGGGGGGGGGGGGGGGGGGGGGGGGGGGGGGGGGGGGGGGGGGGGGGGGGGGGGGGGGGGGGGGGGGGGGGGGGGGGGGGGGGGGGGGGGGGGGGGGGGGGGGGGGGGGGGGGGGGGGGGGGGGGGGGGGGGGGGGGGGGGGGGGGGGGGGGGGGGGGGGGGGGGGGGGGGGGGGGGGGGGGGGGGGGGGGGGGGGGGGGGGGGGGGGGGGGGGGGGGGGGGGGGGGGGGGGGGGGGGGGGGGGGGGGGGGGGGGGGGGGGGGGGGGGGGGGGGGGGGGGGGGGGGGGGGGGGGGGGGGGGGGGGGGGGGGGGGGGGGGGGGGGGGGGGGGGGGGGGGGGGGGGGGGGGGGGGGGGGGGGGGGGGGGGGGGGGGGGGGGGGGGGGGGGGGGGGGGGGGGGGGGGGGGGGGGGGGGGGGGGGGGGGGGGGGGGGGGGGGGGGGGGGGGGGGGGGGGGGGGGGGGGGGGGGGGGGGGGGGGGGGGGGGGGGGGGGGGGGGGGGGGGGGGGGGGGGGGGGGGGGGGGGGGGGGGGGGGGGGGGGGGGGGGGGGGGGGGGGGGGGGGGGGGGGGGGGGGGGGGGGGGGGGGGGGGGGGGGGGGGGGGGGGGGGGGGGGGGGGGGGGGGGGGGGGGGGGGGGGGGGGGGGGGGGGGGGGGGGGGGGGGGGGGGGGGGGGGGGGGGGGGGGGGGGGGGGGGGGGGGGGGGGGGGGGGGGGGGGGGGGGGGGGGGGGGGGGGGGGGGGGGGGGGGGGGGGGGGGGGGGGGGGGGGGGGGGGGGGGGGGGGGGGGGGGGGGGGGGGGGGGGGGGGGGGGGGGGGGGGGGGGGGGGGGGGGGGGGGGGGGGGGGGGGGGGGGGGGGGGGGGGGGGGGGGGGGGGGGGGGGGGGGGGGGGGGGGGGGGGGGGGGGGGGGGGGGGGGGGGGGGGGGGGGGGGGGGGGGGGGGGGGGGGGGGGGGGGGGGGGGGGGGGGGGGGGGGGGGGGGGGGGGGGGGGGGGGGGGGGGGGGGGGGGGGGGGGGGGGGGGGGGGGGGGGGGGGGGGGGGGGGGGGGGGGGGGGGGGGGGGGGGGGGGGGGCCAAAGCAGTTGAAGAAGCCAAAAGCTTCAAAGCCAGCCCCTTCACCAAAAATCTCAAGGGCGAAGCCATTGGCAACTGCACCTCCTGAAGACAGTGTGCAGTCTGAAGATTTATCACGCGTCTCCAAGCCCCAGAAGGCCAAGATGCCTCTGTCTCACACTGGCAAAGAGCTAACAGCTGCTGCCATTCTGCGCAATGACGACATTGATCTGTCAAGTGATGAAGATCTTGCAGATGACGCTCTTGAGCAACTCATCAAGAGCAAAGAAGAAGCAGAAATCTTCAATGATCTGCCTCTCTTTGATGTCACCATCATCCACAACTTCATTGACGAGTGGTTTGACACGCCAAACATCAGCTTTGAAGATCTGCAGCTACCCATTGGCCTCAGTGTCGCCTTCCAAGGCGCCATTGCTTCAGAACTTGCTATTGCCCAGCGCATTGTTGAGCTGAAGCAGAAGATTGACTATGAAAAGGCTCAGTTCAAGAAGCATATGGCCAAGCTCAGCGTGCAAGAAGTGAAGAACTTCAAGACAATGATGCACGAGCTCAAGGAAGCCTTTGTGAAGAAGCGTGCAGAAGCTCAGGGTTCGCGTGAGCGCATGAAGACTCTGGCTGACAGATGTGTGCAAGCCTATAATGAGGCTGAGAAGCGCAAGGCACTTGGGCGTCCTGGCATCGACCCCAGGATGGCCGCAAAGAAGAAGAAGAAGCCTGCTACGGCTGAATCTGATGCACCAAGGCAAGAAGCAGTTCCGATTGTCTTCCCAACAAGAATGACTGGCTCGAAGCCAAAGAGCCGGTCAACAGCTTCAGAGCTCAAGAAGACAAGAACTGCTGAGGCTGAAGCCAGGAAGAGGAAACACTCTGAAGACGGGGGGGGGGGGGGGGGGGGGGGGGGGGGGGGGGGGGGGGGGGGGGGGGGGGGGGGGGGGGGGGGGGGGGGGGGGGGGGGGGGGGGGGGGGGGGGGGGGGGGGGGGGGGGGGGGGGGGGGGGGGGGGGGGGGGGGGGGGGGGGGGGGGGGGGGGGGGGGGGGGGGGGGGGGGGGGGGGGGGGGGGGGGGGGGGGGGGGGGGGGGGGGGGGGGGGGGGGGGGGGGGGGGGGGGGGGGGGGGGGGGGGGGGGGGGGGGGGGGGGGGGGGGGGGGGGGGGGGGGGGGGGGGGGGGGGGGGGGGGGGGGGGGGGGGGGGGGGGGGGGGGGGGGGGGGGGGGGGGGGGGGGGGGGGGGGGGGGGGGGGGGGGGGGGGGGGGGGGGGGGGGGGGGGGGGGGGGGGGGGGGGGGGGGGGGGGGGGGGGGGGGGGGGGGGGGGGGGGGGGGGGGGGGGGGGGGGGGGGGGGGGGGGGGGGGGGGGGGGGGGGGGGGGGGGGGGGGGGGGGGGGGGGGGGGGGGGGGGGGGGGGGGGGGGGGGGGGGGGGGGGGGGGGGGGGGGGGGGGGGGGGGGGGGGGGGGGGGGGGGGGGGGGGGGGGGGGGGGGGGGGGGGGGGGGGGGGGGGGGGGGGGGGGGGGGGGGGGGGGGGGGGGGGGGGGGGGGGGGGGGGGGGGGGGGGGGGGGGGGGGGGGGGGGGGGGGGGGGGGGGGGGGGGGGGGGGGGGGGGGGGGGGGGGGGGGGGGGGGGGGGGGGGGGGGGGGGGGGGGGGGGGGGGGGGGGGGGGGGGGGGGGGGGGGGGGGGGGGGGGGGGGGGGGGGGGGGGGGGGGGGGGGGGGGGGGGGGGGGGGGGGGGGGGGGGGGGGGGGGGGGGGGGGGGGGGGGGGGGGGGGGGGGGGGGGGGGGGGGGGGGGGGGGGGGGGGGGGGGGGGGGGGGGGGGGGGGGGGGGGGGGGGGGGGGGGGGGGGGGGGGGGGGGGGGGGGGGGGGGGGGGGGGGGGGGGGGGGGGGGGGGGGGGGGGGGGGGGGGGGGGGGGGGGGGGGGGGGGGGGGGGGGGGGGGGGGGGGGGGGGGGGGGGGGGGGGGGGGGGGGGGGGGGGGGGGGGGGGGGGGGGGGGGGGGGGGGGGGGGGGGGGGGGGGGGGGGGGGGGGGGGGGGGGGGGGGGGGGGGGGGGGGGGGGGGGGGGGGGGGGGGGGGGGGGGGGGGGGGGGGGGGGGGGGGGGGGGGGGGGGGGGGGGGGGGGGGGGGGGGGGGGGGGGGGGGGGGGGGGGGGGGGGGGGGGGGGGGGGGGGGGGGGGGGGGGGGGGGGGGGGGGGGGGGGGGGGGGGGGGGGGGGGGGGGGGGGGGGGGGGGGGGGGGGGGGGGGGGGGGGGGGGGGGGGGGGGGGGGGGGGGGGGGGGGGGGGGGGGGGGGGGGGGGGGGGGGGGGGGGGGGGGGGGGGGGGGGGGGGGGGGGGGGGGGGGGGGGGGGGGGGGGGGGGGGGGGGGGGGGGGGGGGGGGGGGGGGGGGGGGGGGGGGGGGGGGGGGGGGGGGGGGGGGGGGGGGGGGGGGGGGGGGGGGGGGGGGGGGGGGGGGGGGGGGGGGGGGGGGGGGGGGGGGGGGGGGGGGGGGGGGGGGGGGGGGGGGGGGGGGGGGGGGGGGGGGGGGGGGGGGGGGGGGGGGGGGGGGGGGGGGGGGGGGGGGGGGGGGGGGGGGGGGGGGGGGGGGGGGGGGGGGGGGGGGGGGGGGGGGGGGGGGGGGGGGGGGGGGGGGGGGGGGGGGGGGGGGGGGGGGGGGGGGGGGGGGGGGGGGGGGGGGGGGGGGGGGGGGGGGGGGGGGGGGGGGGGGGGGGGGGGGGGGGGGGGGGGGGGGGGGGGGGGGGGGGGGGACATCCACCAAGAGGCTTTTCATCTGACGCTTCAGCCAGTCATGATGCCTATCTTGTTTCTGATGTAGAGCCACAAGAAGCTCTCGGTCGTTGAGAACACGAGTGCGCTTCTTGGGTCTTGGAGCAGTGGCACTGTCAGTGGCTTCAGTGGAAGCAGGGTGTGGTGCACGTGTAGTGCCAGCCAAAGGATACACCCGAGAAACTGCTTCAACGCCTTCAACGTTCTGAGTAAAACTCTGATGTTCTGCATTCTGAAGACTTAGAGGTTGCTTGGCAGGCTCAGAATATATGGCTTCAGTAGACATGTCCACGTCAGGCAAGAAGATCCGATGGTTGCGGGCTGAGGGCTGATACGAGATGGCGGAGTGTAGCTTGATCAGCCGCATGACCCAAGGGGCGTAGAACTTCAAACCAAACAGATCAATGCCTGATGCAGCAAGTTGGCGTATGAAGAAGTCCTGTGCATTGAAGCATTTGCCATGAAGTATATAGAAGACCAAAGTCTTCATTGCACCCTGAAGCTTGGCATTTGGAGAGTGCCCTTTGATAGGCCAGAGAGTTCGCCTGATGATGTGATAGATGGTTCTGGGCAGGTACTCAAGGTCTTCAACGAAGAACTCTGTGGGATACGCAGCATCTTGGGGCAATGGCTTCATCATGCTGAGCATTTGACTCATATCAGGTTCTGGCCGCTGAAAGATGCTCTCAATAGCTTCAGCATGCAGCTGACAGCCTTGCTCGAAGAGATCGCCAGGAGTGGGCAAGCCAGTGAGCTCAATGATGTCAAATGCATTGGCTTCGTGATGAACGTTGCCAGTCATCCACTCCAGGACCCAAGTCTTCGGATCTCTGCTATACCCTTTGATGTGAAGTGTGGCATAGAATTGTAGCAGCAGCTCTTCATTCCAATGCTCTTCATCAGTAACAAACTGCAGCAGACCCACTTGCTTGAAGCAATCCAACGCTTCTTCTAGACAGGGCAGACCAGCTATAGCTTCAACATCAAGGCGCTTGTGTGGGAAGATGCGACCTTGGTTGTAAAGAATGCAAGAGTAATAGCTTCGCTGAGGATAGCTCCAGAACCGATCAGATGATATCCTTTCCCTTGAGTAGGGGTTCCTGGAGCTATTGAAGAACGTGTTGTCTGCCCTGAAGCCATTGATGTTGAAGGAGCCAGGTGCTGATGCAGGACCTGGAAACCTTGGCAGTCTTGGGATTGGCTTCTGGACCTGAGGCCTGTGCTCAACATGATAGTTGAATTGGGGACCGGCAGCAGACTCAGGAACAGAAGTGGCGGGATCAGTGGCTTCGCTGTCTTCTGAAGCTTTTGCTGGGGAGGGCTCCACATTAGCTTCGTTGTTGGTTGTGGCAGCCGGGGGGGGGGGGGGGGGGGGGGGGGGGGGGGGGGGGGGGGGGGGGGGGGGGGGGGGGGGGGGGGGGGGGGGGGGGGGGGGGGGGGGGGGGGGGGGGGGGGGGGGGGGGGGGGGGGGGGGGGGGGGGGGGGGGGGGGGGGGGGGGGGGGGGGGGGGGGGGGGGGGGGGGGGGGGGGGGGGGGGGGGGGGGGGGGGGGGGGGGGGGGGGGGGGGGGGGGGGGGGGGGGGGGGGGGGGGGGGGGGGGGGGGGGGGGGGGGGGGGGGGGGGGGGGGGGGGGGGGGGGGGGGGGGGGGGGGGGGGGGGGGGGGGGGGGGGGGGGGGGGGGGGGGGGGGGGGGGGGGGGGGGGGGGGGGGGGGGGGGGGGGGGGGGGGGGGGGGGCAGCAGCGATGGGATCAGCTGCTGGAAAGTCTTCAGCTTCATGAGCCTCTGTGGAAGCAGGCTCATGGATAGTCAGTTGGCGTTCATGGCGTTCAGCTTCAGGATAGACCATAGAAATGGGTTCAACTATCAAGGGCTCTGTGGGAGCTGCCCGATCTTTCTTGGTCTTCCTCTTCTTCTTGGAGGGGGCAGTTGGAGAGGCTTCAGAATGTTTCCTCTTTCTGGCTTCAGCCTCAGCAGTCCTTGTCTTCTTGAGCTCTGAAGCCGTTGACCGGCTTTTTGGCTTCGAGCCAGTCATTTTAGTTGTGAAGACAATAGGAACTGCTTCCTGCCTTGGTGCATCAGGTTCAGCCGTAGCAGGCTTCTTCTTCTTCTTTGCGGCCATCCTGGGGTCGATACTAGGACGCCCAAGGGTCTTGCACTTCTCGGCCTCATTGTAGGCTTGCACACATCTGTCAGCCAGAGTCTTCATGCACTCACATGAACCCTGAGCTTCTGCACGTTTCTTTACAAAGGCTTCCTTGAGCTCGTGGATCATACTCTTGAAGTTCTTCACTTCCTACACGCTGAGCTTGGCCATATGCTTCTTGAAATGAGCCTTTTCATAGTCAATCTTTTGCTTCAGTTCAACAATGCGCTGGGCAATAGCGAGTTCTGAAGTAATGGTGCCTTGGAAGGCGACACTGAGGCCAATTGGTAGCTGCAGATCTTCAAAGCTGATGTTTGGCGTGTCAAACCACTCGTCAATGAAGTTGTGGATGATGGTCACATCAAAGAGAGGCAGATCATTGAAGATTTCTGCTTCTTCTTTGCTCTTGATGAGTTGCTCAAGAGCGTCATCTGCTAGATCTTCATCACTTGACAAATCAATGTCGTCATTGCGCAGAATGGCAGTAGCAGTTAGCTCTTGTCCGGTGTGAGGCAGAGGCATCTTGACTTTCTAGGGCTTGGAGACGCGAGATAAGTCTTCGGACTGCACACTGTCTTCAGGAGGTGCAGTTGCCAGTGGCTTCGCCCTTGAGATTTTTGGTGAGGAGGCAAGCTTTGAAGCTTTAGGCTTCTTCATCTTCTTTGTCTTTGGCGCTGCAGGAGCTTCTTCTGATTCAGCGTCAGTTGTAGGCTCATTCACTGCAGTCCCTTGAACTAAGATGCGGGTGATGAGGCCTTCAAGGTTGGAGAAAGGACCAATGACATTGGGTTCTGCATATCGTGTGCCATCTGCCCTTGGTGCTGAGGGACCAGGGTTGAAGTCTAACCGCAAAGTCTTCTTGTTCTGCTTCGCTGAGTTCTGGGCAAACTGGAAGTTGCGCTTGAACAGATTGTCGTCACGACACCATAGTAGTGACGATGGGTGTGCATCAGCTGGCTGTGGCCCACGGACCATGCAGGGATAGAAGCCTTGAGCAATTGCTTCATCTCTGGACCTGGGTAGAAGATTCTTGTATTGGATGTCTCCCCATGGTCTCTTGATGGCATTTTTCTCAGCATATTCTTGGGTTACAAATCGGTATTTGAACCATTGTTCTGCCCAATATCTTCGAATCCATTGGATTCGGGTCTTGCGCTGATTGTAATCCTCTTCAGGATCTGTCTTGTACAGTTCTGAGAGTTCATCTGGCAGATCTCTGGATGTTTCTCCATGACGCTTTCTGCCACCCTTCCTTTCTGCTTTCTCTGAAGCCGTAAATTTTAACTTGAAAGGCTTCAACATGTTCAAAGGCTTCAAAGGTTTTCGCTTGCTGGACCAACAGGAACTGGCTTCGGGAGAATTAATGTGATGATGTAAGAATTCTGCAAATGAATGCAGACTATGAGAACCAAAGGATTCTCCCACGGACATGTACCTGTGACAGCATTAAGGTGCGAGGGAAGGGGAAGAGGTCATATGCATTCTCAGAAGATTTTGAAGATAAATCAGTTTAGAAGACATTGACCTCATTTTGCGAAGACATTCACTCATAGATAAGGAGTTGGTTCCAGATTTGTACGAATCCACAAATCAGTACAAGTGAGGAATCTAACTACTTTGTGAAGCATAAGTGAATATACTAGGCATGTTATGAGATGCAGTATGAGAGAGATCTAACTTGTGTGAATAGAAACTGCTTGTGGTAGAAAGTGACAAATCCATAGGATCAGCGGTGCTGTAAAAAGGAAGTTTTATTTACCACACTAAGAACTGCTAGACGAAGTGGAAGATGAGGCCGAGCAGTTCGATCTTCCGTGCCCTAACTTGCCGACGGAGGACACCTACGGCGACGGTGGAGAGGACGATGTCCGCGGTCGGCGTGAAGACGGCGTCGGAGAGGTTGCGGCAGCGAAGCGCTTCGTCGCCGGCGTCGTCGAGGGCTAGCGGTGGCGCTAGGGTTCGTGCGAGAGTGGAAGAAGAGATAATGACCGCTGTGAAGTGTGTATTTATAGGTACATGGGCGGCACTGCGCTATTACACAGGTGCCCCTGGAGATTTGCATCTGAGGAACACGTGGCCATTATGCGGAATTTTGGGGTTTGTTCCACGTCCCACGCACACCTTGATTGTCGGGTGGTCGTTCCTACTTCATGTGGAGGAAGATGAGTTCGCTATTCTGAGGAAGGACTGCACCATCTTCTACATTGTCATGTTGACCAATGTCTTCGGGGGGGGGGGGGGGGGGGGGGGGGGGGGGGGGGGGGGGGGGGGGGGGGGGGGGGGGGGGGGGGGGGGGGGGGGGGGGGGGGGGGGGGGGGGGGGGGGGGGGGGGGGGGGGGGGGGGGGGGGGGGGGGGGGGGGGGGGGGGGGGGGGGGGGGGGGGGGGGGGGGGGGGGGGGGGGGGGGGGGGGGGGGGGGGGGGGGGGGGGGGGGGGGGGGGGGGGGGGGGGGGGGGGGGGGGGGGGGGGGGGGGGGGGGGGGGGGGGGGGGGGGGGGGGGGGGGGGGGGGGGGGGGGGGGGGGGGGGGGGGGGGGGGGGGGGGGGGGGGGGGGGGGGGGGGGGGGGGGGGGGGGGGGGGGGGGGGGGGGGGGGGGGGGGGGGGGGGGGGGGGGGGGGGGGGGGGGGGGGGGGGGGGGGGGGGGGGGGGGGGGGGGGGGGGGGGGGGGGGGGGGGGGGGGGGGGGGGGGGGGGGGGGGGGGGGGGGGGGGGGGGGGGGGGGGGGGGGGGGGGGGGGGGGGGGGGGGGGGGGGGGGGGGGGGGGGGGGGGGGGGGGGGGGGGGGGGGGGGGGGGGGGGGGGGGGGGGGGGGGGGGGGGGGGGGGGGGGGGGGGGGGGGGGGGGGGGGGGGGGGGGGGGGGGGGGGGGGGGGGGGGGGGGGGGGGGGGGGGGGGGGGGGGGGGGGGGGGGGGGGGGGGGGGGGGGGGGGGGGGGGGGGGGGGGGGGGGGGGGGGGGGGGGGGGGGGGGGGGGGGGGGGGGGGGGGGGGGGGGGGGGGGGGGGGGGGGGGGGGGGGGGGGGGGGGGGGGGGGGGGGGGGGGGGGGGGGGGGGGGGGGGGGGGGGGGGGGGGGGGGGGGGGGGGGGGGGGGGGGGGGGGGGGGGGGGGGGGGGGGGGGGGGGGGGGGGGGGGGGGGGGGGGGGGGGGGGGGGGGGGGGGGGGGGGGGGGGGGGGGGGGGGGGGGGGGGGGGGGGGGGGGGGGGGGGGGGGGGGGGGGGGGGGGGGGGGGGGGGGGGGGGGGGGGGGGGGGGGGGGGGGGGGGGGGGGGGGGGGGGGGGGGGGGGGGGGGGGGGGGGGGGGGGGGGGGGGGGGGGGGGGGGGGGGGGGGGGGGGGGGGGGGGGGGGGGGGGGGGGGGGGGGGGGGGGGGGGGGGGGGGGGGGGGGGGGGGGGGGGGGGGGGGGGGGGGGGGGGGGGGGGGGGGGGGGGGGGGGGGGGGGGGGGGGGGGGGGGGGGGGGGGGGGGGGGGGGGGGGGGGGGGGGGGGGGGGGGGGGGGGGGGGGGGGGGGGGGGGGGGGGGGGGGGGGGGGGGGGGGGGGGGGGGGGGGGGGGGGGGGGGGGGGGGGGGGGGGGGGGGGGGGGGGGGGGGGGGGGGGGGGGGGGGGGGGGGGGGGGGGGGGGGGGGGGGGGGGGGGGGGGGGGGGGGGGGGGGGGGGGGGGGGGGGGGGGGGGGGGGGGGGGGGGGGGGGGGGGGGGGGGGGGGGGGGGGGGGGGGGGGGGGGGGGGGGGGGGGGGGGGGGGGGGGGGGGGGGGGGGGGGGGGGGGGGGGGGGGGGGGGGGGGGGGGGGGGGGGGGGGGGGGGGGGGGGGGGGGGGGGGGGGGGGGGGGGGGGGGGGGGGGGGGGGGGGGGGGGGGGGGGGGGGGGGGGGGGGGGGGGGGGGGGGGGGGGGGGGGGGGGGGGGGGGGGGGGGGGGGGGGGGGGGGGGGGGGGGGGGGGGGGGGGGGGGGGGGGGGGGGGGGGGGGGGGGGGGGGGGGGGGGGGGGGGGGGGGGGGGGGGGGGGGGGGGGGGGGGGGGGGGGGGGGGGGGGGGGGGGGGGGGGGGGGGGGGGGGGGGGGGGGGGGGGGGGGGGGGGGGGGGGGGGGGGGGGGGGGGGGGGGGGGGGGGGGGGGGGGGGGGGGGGGGGGGGGGGGGGGGGGGGGGGGGGGGGGGGGGGGGGGGGGGGGGGGGGGGGGGGGGGGGGGGGGGGGGGGGGGGGGGGGGGGGGGGGGGGGGGGGGGGGGGGGGGGGGGGGGGGGGGGGGGGGGGGGGGGGGGGGGGGGGGGGGGGGGGGGGGGGGGGGGGGGGGGGGGGGGGGGGGGGGGGGGGGGGGGGGGGGGGGGGGGGGGGGGGGGGGGGGGGGGGGGGGGGGGGGGGGGGGGGGGGGGGGGGGGGGGGGGGGGGGGGGGGGGGGGGGGGGGGGGGGGGGGGGGGGGGGGGGGGGGGGGGGGGGGGGGGGGGGGGGGGGGGGGGGGGGGGGGGGGGGGGGGGGGGGGGGGGGGGGGGGGGGGGGGGGGGGGGGGGGGGGGGGGGGGGGGGGGGGGGGGGGGGGGGGGGGGGGGGGGGGGGGGGGGGGGGGGGGGGGGGGGGGGGGGGGGGGGGGGGGGGGGGGGGGGGGGGGGGGGGGGGGGGGGGGGGGGGGGGGGGGGGGGGGGGGGGGGGGGGGGGGGGGGGGGGGGGGGGGGGGGGGGGGGGGGGGGGGGGGGGGGGGGGGGGGGGGGGGGGGGGGGGGGGGGGGGGGGGGGGGGGGGGGGGGGGGGGGGGGGGGGGGGGGGGGGGGGGGGGGGGGGGGGGGGGGGGGGGGGGGGGGGGGGGGGGGGGGGGGGGGGGGGGGGGGGGGGGGGGGGGGGGGGGGGGGGGGGGGGGGGGGGGGGGGGGGGGGGGGGGGGGGGGGGGGGGGGGGGGGGGGGGGGGGGGGGGGGGGGGGGGGGGGGGGGGGGGGGGGGGGGGGGGGGGGGGGGGGGGGGGGGGGGGGGGGGGGGGGGGGGGGGGGGGGGGGGGGGGGGGGGGGGGGGGGGGGGGGGGGGGGGGGGGGGGGGGGGGGGGGGGGGGGGGGGGGGGGGGGGGGGGGGGGGGGGGGGGGGGGGGGGGGGGGGGGGGGGGGGGGGGGGGGGGGGGGGGGGGGGGGGGGGGGGGGGGGGGGGGGGGGGGGGGGGGGGGGGGGGGGGGGGGGGGGGGGGGGGGGGGGGGGGGGGGGGGGGGGGGGGGGGGGGGGGGGGGGGGGGGGGGGGGGGGGGGGGGGGGGGGGGGGGGGGGGGGGGGGGGGGGGGGGGGGGGGGGGGGGGGGGGGGGGGGGGGGGGGGGGGGGGGGGGGGGGGGGGGGGGGGGGGGGGGGGGGGGGGGGGGGGGGGGGGGGGGGGGGGGGGGGGGGGGGGGGGGGGGGGGGGGGGGGGGGGGGGGGGGGGGGGGGGGGGGGGGGGGGGGGGGGGGGGGGGGGGGGGGGGGGGGGGGGGGGGGGGGGGGGGGGGGGGGGGGGGGGGGGGGGGGGGGGGGGGGGGGGGGGGGGGGGGGGGGGGGGGGGGGGGGGGGGGGGGGGGGGGGGGGGGGGGGGGGGGGGGGGGGGGGGGGGGGGGGGGGGGGGGGGGGGGGGGGGGGGGGGGGGGGGGGGGGGGGGGGGGGGGGGGGGGGGGGGGGGGGGGGGGGGGGGGGGGGGGGGGGGGGGGGGGGGGGGGGGGGGGGGGGGGGGGGGGGGGGGGGGGGGGGGGGGGGGGGGGGGGGGGGGGGGGGGGGGGGGGGGGGGGGGGGGGGGGGGGGGGGGGGGGGGGGGGGGGGGGGGGGGGGGGGGGGGGGGGGGGGGGGGGGGGGGGGGGGGGGGGGGGGGGGGGGGGGGGGGGGGGGGGGGGGGGGGGGGGGGGGGGGGGGGGGGGGGGGGGGGGGGGGGGGGGGGGGGGGGGGGGGGGGGGGGGGGGGGGGGGGGGGGGGGGGGGGGGGGGGGGGGGGGGGGGGGGGGGGGGGGGGGGGGGGGGGGGGGGGGGGGGGGGGGGGGGGGGGGGGGGGGGGGGGGGGGGGGGGGGGGGGGGGGGGGGGGGGGGGGGGGGGGGGGGGGGGGGGGGGGGGGGGGGGGGGGGGGGGGGGGGGGGGGGGGGGGGGGGGGGGGGGGGGGGGGGGGGGGGGGGGGGGGGGGGGGGGGGGGGGGGGGGGGGGGGGGGGGGGGGGGGGGGGGGGGGGGGGGGGGGGGGGGGGGGGGGGGGGGGGGGGGGGGGGGGGGGGGGGGGGGGGGGGGGGGGGGGGGGGGGGGGGGGGGGGGGGGGGGGGGGGGGGGGGGGGGGGGGGGGGGGGGGGGGGGGGGGGGGGGGGGGGGGGGGGGGGGGGGGGGGGGGGGGGGGGGGGGGGGGGGGGGGGGGGGGGGGGGGGGGGGGGGGGGGGGGGGGGGGGGGGGGGGGGGGGGGGGGGGGGGGGGGGGGGGGGGGGGGGGGGGGGGGGGGGGGGGGGGGGGGGGGGGGGGGGGGGGGGGGGGGGGGGGGGGGGGGGGGGGGGGGGGGGGGGGGGGGGGGGGGGGGGGGGGGGGGGGGGGGGGGGGGGGGGGGGGGGGGGGGGGGGGGGGGGGGGGGGGGGGGGGGGGGGGGGGGGGGGGGGGGGGGGGGGGGGGGGGGGGGGGGGGGGGGGGGGGGGGGGGGGGGGGGGGGGGGGGGGGGGGGGGGGGGGGGGGGGGGGGGGGGGGGGGGGGGGGGGGGGGGGGGGGGGGGGGGGGGGGGGGGGGGGGGGGGGGGGGGGGGGGGGGGGGGGGGGGGGGGGGGGGGGGGGGGGGGGGGGGGGGGGGGGGGGGGGGGGGGGGGGGGGGGGGGGGGGGGGGGGGGGGGGGGGGGGGGGGGGGGGGGGGGGGGGGGGGGGGGGGGGGGGGGGGGGGGGGGGGGGGGGGGGGGGGGGGGGGGGGGGGGGGGGGGGGGGGGGGGGGGGGGGGGGGGGGGGGGGGGGGGGGGGGGGGGGGGGGGGGGGGGGGGGGGGGGGGGGGGGGGGGGGGGGGGGGGGGGGGGGGGGGGGGGGGGGGGGGGGGGGGGGGGGGGGGGGGGGGGGGGGGGGGGGGGGGGGGGGGGGGGGGGGGGGGGGGGGGGGGGGGGGGGGGGGGGGGGGGGGGGGGGGGGGGGGGGGGGGGGGGGGGGGGGGGGGGGGGGGGGGGGGGGGGGGGGGGGGGGGGGGGGGGGGGGGGGGGGGGGGGGGGGGGGGGGGGGGGGGGGGGGGGGGGGGGGGGGGGGGGGGGGGGGGGGGGGGGGGGGGGGGGGGGGGGGGGGGGGGGGGGGGGGGGGGGGGGGGGGGGGGGGGGGGGGGGGGGGGGGGGGGGGGGGGGGGGGGGGGGGGGGGGGGGGGGGGGGGGGGGGGGGGGGGGGGGGGGGGGGGGGGGGGGGGGGGGGGGGGGGGGGGGGGGGGGGGGGGGGGGGGGGGGGGGGGGGGGGGGGGGGGGGGGGGGGGGGGGGGGGGGGGGGGGGGGGGGGGGGGGGGGGGGGGGGGGGGGGGGGGGGGGGGGGGGGGGGGGGGGGGGGGGGGGGGGGGGGGGGGGGGGGGGGGGGGGGGGGGGGGGGGGGGGGGGGGGGGGGGGGGGGGGGGGGGGGGGGGGGGGGGGGGGGGGGGGGGGGGGGGGGGGGGGGGGGGGGGGGGGGGGGGGGGGGGGGGGGGGGGGGGGGGGGGGGGGGGGGGGGGGGGGGGGGGGGGGGGGGGGGGGGGGGGGGGGGGGGGGGGGGGGGGGGGGGGGGGGGGGGGGGGGGGGGGGGGGGGGGGGGGGGGGGGGGGGGGGGGGGGGGGGCCTGCTGATGCACACTCGTCGTCACTGCTATGGTGTCGTGACGACAATCTGTTTAAGTGCAACTTCTAGTTTGCTCAGAACTCAGTGAAGCAGAACAAGAAGACTTTTGGGTTAGACTTCAACCCTGGTCCCTCATCTCCAAGGGCAGATGGCACACGACATGCAGAACCCAATGTCATCGGTCCTTTCGCCAACCTTGAAGGCCTCATCACCTACATCTTGGTTCAAGGGACTGCAGTGAATGAGCTTGCAGCTGACACTGAGTCTGATGACGCGCCTGCAGTGCCGAAGCCAAAGCAGTTGAAGAAGCCAAAAGATTCAAAGCCGGCCCCTTCACCAAAAATCTCAAGGGCGAAGCCATTGGCAATTGCACCTTCTGAAGACAGTGTGTAGTCTAAAGACTTATCACGCGTCTCCAAGCCCCAGAAGGCCACGATGCCTCTGTCTAACAATGGCCAAGAGCTAACAGCTGCTGCCAAATCCAATGGATTCGAAGATATTTGGCAGAACAATGGTTCAAATACAGATTTGTGACCCAGGAGTATGCTGAGAAAAACGCCATCAAGAGACCATGGGGAGACATGTTATTCAAGAATCTTCTACCCAGGTCCAGAGATGAAGCCATTGCTCAAGGCTT
>JAAAWM010009074.1:0-19350 GCA_036873465.1 Thinopyrum obtusiflorum
ACCAGGCTGAAAGACACACCGGGCCAGAAATTGGCCCAACACTTAAATGGGTCGCTAAAAGGCCGAAACTCAGGTCTGACTACAAATGGCCCAACTGATTTATGGGCCATCAACAGGCTGAAAGACACACCGGGCCGAAAATTAGCCCAATATTTAAATGGGTCGCTAAAAGGCCGACAGATGTACATTGTGAAAATTGGCCCATCCACTAAATGGGCCGTTAACAGGCCGAAATCTCATCAGGCCGATATTGAGCCCAAATATATAGCGGGCTGTTAACGGGGTCGAACTGACGATGGGCTGCAATGGTGTCAAATCTTTAACGGGCCATTGACGGGCCGAATTGGCACATCTCGTATGGGCCATGGGCTTAAATGGACCTGACACAAGTAGGCCTTATATGGGCTGGCCTGCTATTTTTTACTGGGCCGGCCTTTTTCACCGGAATGGGCCACTGTTGGGCCGTGCCTCGTGTCGACCTATCATAGGCGCCTCCTGTCCAATGAGTGGATGACATCTGTCCCAACGGTGAGGCAACACGTGTTTCCTTCGGCCAATGATGATTTTACACGTGGAAAATCCCCATTGGTCTGGGCTGTTAACGGGTTATCGGATCCAAAACCGGACCCGATAGCTTAACGGCGTTCCGTTACGGTGGATGCCACGTGTCGGTCACCCTTGACGAAAGCACTTCTGTGACACCCGATTTATCGTCATGGAAGTGGACACTTCCGTGATGATAATTTTGGTAATGTCATGGAACTCTTCTATGACAGCACAGGTATGACTATCTTGATTCTGTCATAAATTTGTCATGGATGTACATGCATGACAGAAAATGTGACCTACTGTGACAAACACGTATCATCACGGAAGTGTATTTTTTTTGTAGTGCCGGCTCTCACCGCATCATGACAGTCAGATTTCGGCTTTCTCTACTGAGGTGCTCATCCGGGTAAACCAGGGCACAATCACAGTAGTTCTCCCTTTACTACCCTAGCCGATATAACGGAACATAAGGTTGCAAGCACAGGAGCCGGGCAACCCAACTATTGACCAAAGACATGATTCAGAGCCAATGCATATAGTGCTAAATTCGGGGTGCCGAACTATACTGTAAAAAGTGTTCGGACTTATTTGCCATATTGCGGGGCGCTATGAAGCCCCTGGCAAATTGAAACGTACCAAAGTGTACGGGTGCTATTTGATAAGATTATCAAAAAAGAAAAAAGAAGAAAGAAGGAAAGGTAGTAAGCTAGAGCCGCAGAATTTGGGCCGCAAACTGTTTCCATTATAATTTGATTAATACATCAAAGCGCATTGTACAAGTAGTGCAATAAGCAATAGGCTATTTAATATGCCACAACCGAGGGAGGGCTGCGTGTGGGTCCTGCAAACAGGTAGAGTGATCGTTAAAGAGACCACCTAAAAATTCCCCTATACGTCCATGCTTACTGCCGTCTTGGTGTATTTATCCTTCCAAAGGACCGGTTATTAGGCCATCAGGGAAGACCTATGGAAAAGAAACCTAAAAAGGAGAAAAAAGGAAACAATGAAAGTATGTGTGTCCAGGGGCGGTCGAGCCGTATTGTGGATCACAAGCTAGTTATGCCTCCGTCTATGCCCATGGTATTTTGAGTGCGTAGTTATGTACACGCGGTACGAATGCCGCCATTTGGTCGGGACTGGGGCGGAGGCCGAATTGCTAGTCGAGCTCTTGATGAGCTAAGCTGTCCTGCTGCAGGGTAGTCCAGACTATCTTGACAGTGTCCGGGAGCTCGGCTGCCGAATTAAGGTTTTGCTTGAAAAGGCCGCTCTGTACCTCTGCTGCTAAGGCAGCGATGTGCTCCTCGGTACGGAGGGAGTGTTCCATGTTTCCATTAACTGTTATGATGCTGCGTGGTCCGGGCATCTTGAGCTTGAGATAAGAGTAGTGCGGCACCGCATTGAATCGAGCGAATGCTATTCGTCCAAGCAGTGCGTGATAGCCACTGCGAAAGGGGACGATATCGAAGATCAACTCCTCGCTTTGGAAGTTGTCCGGAGATCCGAAGACAACCTCTAGTGTGATTGAGCCCATACAGTGGGCCTCTACACCTGGTATGACTCCTTTAAAGGTAGTCTTTGTGGGCTTGATCCGTGATGGATTAATGCCCATTTTGCGCATTGTTTCCTGATAGAGCAGGTTAAGGCTGCTGCCACCGTCCATGAGGACTCGTGTCAGGTGGAATCCATCAATTATTGGGTCAAGGACCAGTGCGGCCGAACCGCCGTGATGGATACTAGTCGGATGATCCCGACGATCGAAGGTGATTGGGCATGATGACCATGGATTAAATTTTGGGGCGACTGGCTCTACCGCATAGACGTCCCTGAGCGCGCGCTTGCGTTCCCTCTTGGGGATGTGGGTAGCCTATATCATGTTCACCGTCTTGACCTGAGGGGGAAACTTCTTCTGTCCCCCTGTGTTCGGTGGCCGGTGTTCCTCATCATCGTCCTCGCTTTGCGATCCCTTCTCCTTGTTCTCGGCATTTAACTTGCCGGCCTGTTTAAAAACCCAACAATCTCTGTTGCTATGATTGGCTGGTTTGTCTGGGGTGCCATGGATCTGGCACGGGCGGTCGAGTATGCGGTCCAAGCTGGATGGTCCCAGGTTGTTTCTTTATACGGCTTCTTCTGCTGACCGGATTTGGAGCCACTGAATCCGGCGTTGACTGTAGTGACATCGGTGTTATCACCATTGCTTCAACGTTTGTGCCTGTTGCGTCAGAGCTTGCCGTTGCTGTTTTTGATCTCGGAGGTGCCCGCTTCGCTTCCCGTGTTTTTGCTACGGGCCAGCCAACTATCCTCACCCACACAAAAGTGGGTAATGAGTGCCGTGAGGGCTGCCATGGACTTCGGCTTTTCTTGGCTGAGGTGGCGGGCAAGCCATTCGTCGCGGATGCTGTGTTTAAAGGCCGCTAGGGCTTCGGCATCCAGACAGTTGATGATCTGGTTCTTTTTAGTTAGGAACCTAGTCCAGAATTTCCTGGCTGACTCTCCGGGCTGTTGAACTATGTGACTTAAGTCATCGCATCTGGTGGCCGGACATATGTACCTTGGAAATTGTCGCGGAACACGTCTTCCAAATCCTCCCAGCTGGCAATAGAGTTTTTAGGCAGACTGTTTAACCAGTGCCGAGCTAGCCCTTTGAGTTTTAACGGGAGGTATTTGATGGCGTGGAGGTCATCTCCGCGGGCCATATGGATATGGAGAAGAAAATCCTCGATCCACACCGCGGGATCAGTTGTTCCATCATATGATTCAATATTCACGGGTTTAAACCCTTCTGGGAATTCATGATCCATTACTTCGTCAGTGAAGCAAAGAGGGTGCGCGGCGCCTCTATATTGGGCCACATCGCGACGTAGCTCCGATGGAGTCCGTCTGCGGTTTTCGGCCCGGGCGTGACTAGGCTTGTCACGTCCGAATAGATAGCCGTCGTCGCGTGTAGGGGCGCGTCCTCGCGATCCGTAGATCGATCTGGTATGTCCTACTCTATTGTCCAGGTCTTGCCGAAGGTCATATGTATAACCCCGAGCTGTTTTATCTCTGCCTTTACAACGAGGTGGGGCGGGCTGGTGTTCGGCTTGAGTTGCCGCTTTGTCCCAACCACGTGATGGTCGGTCAGCCGCATTGCGCGATCATGGTACAGGCTCCGGCGCCTCATCATCGAACTGAGGTAGCAATTTGCGCTTCGGGTAACTTTTGGCTGGGCGCTTGAGGCCGTATTCTTTGGCTGCTAGGACATCAATCCATCTATCGTTGAGCAGATCTTGGTCAGCTTGAAGCTGCTGCTGCTTCTTTTTCAGGCTCCTTGCAGTGGCTATTAGCCGGCGCTTAAAGCGCTCCTGCTCGAGAGGTTCCTCAGGCACAATAAAATCCTCGTTGCCGAGGCTCACCTCATCCTCAGAGAGTTGAAGATAATTACTGTCCTCCGATTCGTCGTTTATGGCCTGTTCGTCAGGGCTAACTTGCCTGTTTTCCCGTTCCTCCGGTTCGGAAGTTATCTCAATGGGGTCTTCATTATCTTCGGCATCGTCCGGAGTATTGTTTTCTCCCGTGCCAGTATTGCTGTCTTTTCCACGACGTGACTTAGAACGGCGCCGCTGACGCCGGTGCTTTGGCTGTGTCTCAGGAGGTTCATCCTCAACTGGATCTTCTTTGTCATCGTTGTTAGTTCATTTAGGTGTATCCACCATGTACACGTCGTAAGACGAGGTGGCCGTCCAGCGTCCGGTAAACGGCGGGTTTTGGCCCTGCTCCTCATCGGCATCGTCGTCTATACCGTCGATGTCTTCGGAGTCGTAATCGAGCATGTCGGTTAAGTCTTCGATAGTGGCTATGAAGTGGGCGGTGGGTGGGAAGCGAAGTTCTCCATCATCAGCCTCCAGTTCAAACCGGATATAATTTGGCTGCGAGCCCCCCGCTAAGGATAGTGCTTTTAATGAGTTTAACACGTCGCCCAAAGGCGAGTGCCGAAAAATGTCGGCGGAGCTGAATTCGACGATCGAAGACTGATCGAGCTCGACGCACGTGGACGCACATGGTTCAAAACCTGTAGCCGGAAACGAGTCCGAGGCTCCGGTGACACAGATTCCACTTGAGGTTGGGTCTGTGTGCGGCTCTGACGCCGCTGGGACTACGGCATCCGTGGCGGGGCTGAGCTTCCTGTCTTCAGATGGCGCGATTTGCTCCGGATCTAAGGCCAGAGCAGTTACAGGTGCTATCTCCTGGGTATGGTCCGATGACAGATTTAAGTCATGTTCATCATGGTGACGGGGAGCGGCTGCCGTGGTCTCGAATCCGTTGAAGATCAGATCTCCGCGGATATCCGTGACGTAGTTCAAGCTCCTGAATCTGACCTAACGGCCAGGGGCGTAGCTATCGATCTGCTCCAGATGGCCAAACGAGTTGGCCCGCAGTGCGAAGCCGCCGAACACAAAGATCTGTCCTGGGAGGAAGACTTCTCCTTGGACAGCATTGCTGTAGATGATTGAAGGGGCCATCAAACCTTTTGAGGATGGCACAGTGGAACTCTCAATGAAAGCACCAATGTCGGTGTCAAAACCGGCGGATCTCGGGTAGGGGGTCCCGAACTGTGCGTCTAGGGTCGATGGTAACAGGAGACAGGGGACACAATGTTTACCCAGGTTCCGGCCCTCTCTATGGAGGTAATACCCTACTTCCTGCTTGATTGATCTTGATGAATATGAGTATTACAAGAGTTGATCTACCACGAGATCGTAATGGCTAAAACCCTAGAAGTCTATCCTGTCTGACTATGATAATAACGATTGGCCTCTACGGACCTAGCCCTCCGATTTATATAGACACCAGAGGGGTCTAGGGTTACACAAAGTCGGTTACAGAGAAAGGAATCTTCATATTTGGTCGCCAAGCTTGCCTTCCACGCCAAGGAGAGTCCCCTCCGGACACGGGAGAGAGTCTTCAGTCTTGTATCTTCATAGCCCATTAGTCCGGCCCATGTCCAACAAGCCGGACGCCCGAGGACCCCTTAGTCCAGGACTCCCTTAATGGGTGGCCCCGATGTCACCTCGTGACACCCAACGGCCACTATCATGGCAAAACATAAACGGTCCCAAACGGGGACATGTGCACATAACCAATTAAGCTCGGGCTCACAAGGCTTATACCAGCCTACCTGATCAGGGTAGCGCACGCGTATAACCTTCCCTAGTTGGAGGCACCGGCGAGAGGCATGACAATAGACCCAGTTAGGAGCCCCCATAAAGCAAGTGTGGCTTCACTGGTCAGCTCGATTTCGATGGCACTATGACTCAGCCAACAGGTGTTCAGGTTCAATTAAAGTCCGGTTAAACTTGAATGCAAATGATGCTAAGTCATACAATATAACATGATGAAACAAAAGTGCATATGAGCATGATACCAACATGAGTATGGGTAGAGCAACATAACCATATGAATCATTAGCATCAGTAATAATAAAGCACTTACTCTACTTGATGTAGATGAACATGGCATAGTGATGATCGTACGTAACACAGGTGCTTCATAACAGACGGTAATCATGCATCAGATGAACATCACTATCACCAGCATGTACTGCTACCAAGCATGACATATGAGAATAATACTAGCAAGTAGTACATACTAACAAGGTGCATAAGGGCATAGCATGAAGATGAACATGGATCCACAAGCATAACCGAAACAGCAACATCAAAAGTAAATGAGCAAACATTATTAAACATTTAAGTAGAAACCATAGCTACTGCAAATCCATCATTCAAGTGGTTGTCATGGCTTGCCTGGGGATGAAGAAATCACCGGGGAGAAGTGCGAAAGGATTGCGGAAAGATTTGCCGGAAATAGTTCTCTCTCGGAGGGGGCTGTTTACGGGCAAGGGCACAATGGTCATTTTCACTGTGCTACAACCTTGTGAAAATGGTATCAACAGAACGGGCTCGACGAGACGAAGAAGTGGGCTTTGGAATCACCTGAATCGGAGTTACGGTCGTGAAGATACGAGAGGAGGAAGATCAGGGACCAATTTGTAAAAAAGATCCTCACAAACAGGCCCCTGGTAGAAAAACAGAAAGCGCCTTTGGCCGAAATGCGCTTTCTACAAAGAGAAACGTATTTTCAGCAGAACTACAACGAAAGTACGCTTTCAAAGCAGGAAAACGTATTCCACTGAATACGTGTCCACTTAAAGCACGCGGGCCTGGGTCTTAGCCACTTACGGGTGGGGTCAGGGGGGCTGGCCAGGTCGTCGTCCTCTTCCTTGCTCCCCCGACCAGAAGCAGAGGAAGCCAGGGGAGGGCGCGATGTTGGCGGGTGCCCGGGCAGCTCCGGTCGTCCCCGGCTGAGCTGGGACCGCCGCTGGACTCGGGAATAGGTGCTGCTCCCGCCTGGAGCAGCAGAAGGCGCCGGGGAGGCTTGGCGTGGCGGCAGTCGACCTATGGGGGTGCGAGGCCACAGCCGCTCCGGCGTCAAGAGGAGGGGTGGGGAGGAGCGCCAGCGTGAGGGGAAGACGGTGGTGAGGTCAGAGGGTGGAGTAGGGGACCAGATAGCTCGTATTTAAGCCGAGCTTCACGGCGGCTGTTGGGGATATAACTATTGGGTATGACCCGCCCAGGAGGGGCCGGGTTATACCGTTGGAGGTTGGTTATGACAAAGCCCAGGAAGATGTTGAAGATGGTGGTTCATGAAGCAGGCTTACTGAAGGCCCAAAACCCAAGGGCGACTTAAGGCCCGGAGGTGTAAACCGCCATATATGTATGACTTGTATTATAAGGCATGTGTGGTTAGTCACCGAGCCGGACACGTTGTGTATGAGCCGGCCGGGACTCCATGAGCCGATGGGCGTCATCATGTGTATATAAAGGGATGACCCGGCGGTGGTTAAGGACAAGAGGCAACAGATCGAAAGCTAGGTCAAGCGTATTCGCTCCCTGGTAATCGAAACATAAGCAATACCACCTCAAACTAGATTAGGCCTTTACCATCACCACAAGGGCCCGAACCAGTATAAACTCATTGTGTCCTTTGTCCCGTTTAACCCCTTTAAGCTAACCTAGTTGCGATGGCTCCACAACTAAGTCCTTCTGCTAGGACATCTGCCGTGACAATTCCACGACAGTTGGCGGGATCAGAAACTCCATAAGAGGGCAGTAAACGCAGTTGAGCCGGCAATTCCCCGTTACTTGTGATGGTCTGAACACCCTATTCTTTGGAGCCGTGAAGATCACCCGCCCCATGTTGATAACCCAGGTCACCTGGCGCTGGTGGTGGCACCTCAGGTTGGGAGATACAAGTTCACTAAGGTGCTCATGGATGGAGGCAGCAGCATCAATATCCTTTACTATGATACTTTCCCTCTCATGGGATTGACAGAAAAAAATCTTAAGCCGTCGAACACTGTGTTTCACGGTGTGGTGCCTGGTAAGTCGGCATATCCGGTGGGCAAAATATCTTTAGAGGTTGCTTTCGAAGATGAGTATGACTCCAGGTCTGAGACGCTGACCTTCAAAGTGGTTAAAATCAAGAGCCCTTATCATGCTCTGTTTGGGCGGCCGGCTTACGCTAAATTCATGGCAAGGCCTTGTTATGTTTACTTACAGCTTAAGATGCCGGGTCACAAGGGCACCATCACAGTGCATGGAAGTCGCAAGGTAGCCTTGGAGTGTGAAGAAGGTGATGCTGCTTATGCTGAATCTGTCTGTGCAACAGAGGAATTGAAATTTTACAAGGATAATGTTGACCCGGCGGATATGACATCTTTGAAGAAGCCAACCACAGAGCATGACCCCTTGTTGAAGTTTAAGTCAGCAGATGACACTAAGCTAGTTGATTTCGTTCCTGGCGACTCATACAAGCAGTTCAGCATCAGTGCTAATCTGGATCCAAAATAGGAAAGCGCGCTCATCGAGTTCATCCATGAGAACCGGGACATCTTTGCATGGAAGCCTTCAGACATGCCACGTGTACCAAGGGAACTCATTGAGCACACTCTCAATATTGATCCAAAGTTTAAACCGGTCAAGCAATTCCTTCGCCGTTTCAATGAAGAGAGGCGCAAGGCTATTGGTGAGGAGGTAGCCCGGCTCTTGGAGGCTGGGTTCATTGTTGAAGTTTTTCATTCTGAGTGGTTGGCTAACCCGGTGCTAGTGCTTAAGAAAAACGGCACCTGGCGCATGTGTGCGGATTATACGGACTTAAACAAGGCTTGTCCGGCTGATCCCTTTGCTCTCCCCTGTATTGATCAGATTATTGATGCTACGGCGGGTTGTGAGCGTTTGAGTTTTTTGGATGCTTATTCTGGTTATCATCAGATCAAGATGGAAGTTAAGGACTAGGAGAAAACAGCCTTCATCACTCCCTTTGGAGCCTTCTGTTATGTGTCTATGCCTTTTGGGCTCAAGAGTGCCCAGGCGACTTACCAGCGGTGTGTGCAGAATTGTCTTCATGATCAGATTGGGCGCAATGTTCATGCCTACGTGGATGATATTGTGGTGAAGTCCAGGAAGAAGGAAACCTTGATAGATGATTTGAAAGAGACCTTTGATAATCTCTGGGTCTATAAGATGATGCTTAACCCAGCCAAGTGTGTCTTTGGTGTGCCAGCAGGCAAGCTCTTGGGTTTTCTGGTTTCAGAACGAGGTATTGAAGCTAACCCGGAGAAGATAAAGGCTATCACCTCTCTGGCTAAACCGGCGTGTATCAATGATGTTTAGCGTTTGGCGGGTCGTATTGCAGCCTTAAGCCGGTTGGGTGAGAAGGCCATCCCTCTTTACCAGATGATGAAGAAGACAGATCACTTTGTTTGGAGTGATGCTGCTAATCAGGCATTTGAGGCCTTGAAGAAACAGTTGGCTGAGCCACCGGTTCTTGCTGCCCCCATTTATAAAGAGCATTTGTTGTTATATGTGGCTGCCAATAGCCGAGCTGTCAGTGTAGCCATTGTGGTGAAAAGGAAGGAGTCAGGCAAGGAGCATCCGGTTCAGCGGCCGGTTTACTACATCAGTGAGGTGCTTATTGAGTCCAAGCAGAGGTATCCGCATTGGCAGAAGCTTGTATATGGGGTGTTCATGGCTAGTCGAAAGCTCAAACAGTATTTTCTGGGTCATCCCATCACTGTGGTTAGTTCTGCTCCTTTGGGGGATATTATTCAAAACAGAGAAGCCACAGGTCGGATAGCCAAGTGGGCCATTGAACTTGGACCCCATGGTTTAAATTATATGCCTCGCACAGCCATCAAGTCTCAAGCACTTGTGGATTTTAGGGGGGGGGGGGGGGGGGGGGGGGGGGGGGGGGGGGGGGGGGGGGGGGGGGGGGGGGGGGGGGGGGGGGGGGGGGGGGGGGGGGGGGGGGGGGGGGGGGGGGGGGGGGGGGGGGGGGGGGGGGGGGGGGGGGGGGGGGGGGGGGGGGGGGGGGGGGGGGGGGGGGGGGGGGGGGGGGGGGGGGGGGGGGGGGGGGGGGGGGGGGGGGGGGGGGGGGGGGGGGGGGGGGGGGGGGGGGGGGGGGGGGGGGGGGGGGGGGGGGGGGGGGGGGGGGGGGGGGGGGGGGGGGGGGGGGGGGGGGGGGGGGGGGGGGGGGGGGGGGGGGGGGGGGGGGGGGGGGGGGGGGGGGGGGGGGGGGGGGGGGGGGGGGGGGGGGGGGGGGGGGGGGGGGGGGGGGGTATATGTGGCTGCCAATAGCCGAGCTGTCAGTGTAGCCATTGTGGTGAAAAGGAAGGAGTCAGGCAAGGAGCATCCGTTTCAGCGGCCGGTTTACTACATCAGTGAGGTGCTTATTGAGTCCAAGCAGAGGTATCCGCATTGGCAGAAGCTTCTATATGGGGTGTTCATGGCTAGTCAAAAGCTCAAATAGTATTTTCTGGGTCATCCCATCACTGTGGTTAGTTCTGCTCCTTTAGGGGATATTATTCAAAACAGAGAAGCCACAGGTCGGATAGCCAAGTGGGCCATTGAACTTGGACCCCATGGTTTGAAGTATATGCCTCGCACAGCCATCAAGTCTAAAGCACTTATTGGACTTGATTTTATCAATGATTGGGCAGAGTTGCAGATGCCTGAGGAGAAGCCGGATAGCACATATTGGACTATTCACTTTTATGGATCCAGGCAGTTGGAGGGCTCGGGGGCTGGAGTTGTCTTGACTTCCCCACGAGGTGATAAATTCTCCTATGTTCTCTGGTTGATGTTCCCTTGTACTAACAATGCAGCTGAGTATGAGGCCTTACTCCATGGTCTTCGGATGGCTAAGGAGATGAACTTAAGCCGAGTGAGGTGTTTCGGCGACTCAGATCTGGTAGCTCAGCAAGTTTCTGGCACTTGGGATTCCAAGGATCCACTCATGGCGGCTTATCGTCGAGAGGTTGATGCTATCGCGGGTCACTTCAAAGGTTATCAAGTTGAACATGTTGATCACAGGAAAAATGAGGCGGCTGATGCTTTGAGCCGGTTAGGGTCCCAGCGTAAGCCGGTGCCACCTAACACTTTCCTGGATATTCTGCATAACCCTTCAGTCAAATTGCCTACAGAGGAAGATCTTGCCATTCCTGACCCGGAAGCACAACTGGTGGCGACTCTTCATGCTATTCCTGATTGGACGGTTCCATATTTGGCTTATATGACCCGGGGTGAGTTACCTGAGGATGAAACTTTGGCCAGGCAAATAACCCGGTGGTCTAAGTCAATGTCAATTGTCAATGGAGAGTTGCATCATCGCAGTGTCACAGGGGTGTTTCAACATTGCGTTTCCCCTGAGGAAGGCTGTGAAATTTTATGAGAGATTCATGAAGGAAATTGTGGTCATCATGCTGGCTCTAAGTCTCTCGTAGCCAAGGCTTTCCGTCATGGATTTTATTGGCTGACGGCTCATGCTGATGCAGAGGATTTGGTCAGTAAATGTGACGGTTATCAGAAATTTTCAAGACGAGCTCATGTGCCGGCTCAGGAATTGAGGATGATTCCAATTGCTTGGCCGTTTGCAGCCTGGGGGCTTGATATGGTTGGGCCTTTCAAATGGTTCAAGGATAAAAAGACCCACCTTTTGGTGGCGGTTGACAAATTTACAAAGTGGGTGGAAGCAGAGTCGGTCAGTAAGTGTGACGCGGCGACGGCGGTTCAATTTATCAAAAAGGTGATTTTCCATTTTGGTTTTTCCCACAGCATTATAACTGACAATGGCACTAATCTGTCTAAGGGTGCTATTAAAGAGTTTTGTCAACGTGAGCATATTCACCTTGATGTATCATCAGTGGCTCACCCTCAGTCTAATGGTCAAGCTGAGCAAGCCAATCAAGAGATTTTGCGAGGTATCAAGCCCCGGCTTATGGTCCCTTTGCAAAGGACGCCGGGTTGTTAGGTGGAGGAGTTGCCCTCAGTGTTATGGAGTATCAATACTACCCCCAACAGATCTACGGGTTACACGCCTTTCTTCATGGTTTACGGAGCAGAGGTGGTTCTCCCTAGTGACATCCGTCACGACTCACCCCGTGTGGCGGCTTATGTTGAAGCTGATAATGAAAAAGCACGTCAGGATGCACTTGACCTATTGGATGAGGAGCGTGACCTTGCAGCGGCTCGTTCGGCGATTTACCAGCAAGATTTGCGTCGTTATCACAGCCGCCGGGTTAAAACCAGAACCTTTCAAGAAGGCGACTTGGTGCTCCGGCTCATCCAGGATCAGACAGATATGCATAAACTATCCCCACCTTGGGAAGGGCCTTTTGTGGTCAGCAAAAATCTGAACAACGGGTCATACTACCTTATCGATGTTCGAGGCCACAAGGACTCATGCACGTCGGAGGAGGAGACCCGCCGGCCATGGAACATTGCTCATCTTTGGTCTTACTATACTTGAGCCACCGGCTCTTGTGATGTACATATCTTGACACTTTATATATTATGATGAATATAATAAAGCCGGCATCCCTGATAATTCAGGGCCTCTGTCATTTCATTTTTCAAAAATAATGAGTCTTTATTGTCACTTCATATGATCACTTGGGGGCTTCCTGCTCATTGAGCATAGCTATGACTACCCTCTTGATCCGGCTTGTACGCCATGATTACTAGATACTTGGGGGCTTCCTGCTCATTGAGCATAGCTGTGATTACCCTATTCATCTGGCTTGTACACCTGGAATGAAATATTACTTGGGGGCTCTTTGTTCAACGGACAAGAGTTTTTATGACCCTTGTAATAGGCTTGGAAGCCAGGTGTATTCACCTAAAAACCCAGGTTATCCTGCCTTTTAAGTCTACCACTCTGCCCAGATTGACTGGAATGACTCACCGTACTTTTGACAAGTCAATCTTATACAGACCCTGAACTTGTCAAAGTTAAAACGATGATTGGTCATGTGAGGCCTGGCTTATAAGGTTGACTGAAGGTTTAACTCAGTGGTTGTGCGGCCCTTTGAAAGCACTTGATTTAAAGGTTTGGCAGCCTATGAAAGCCTTGTTTTTGTCTATTGATTTATATTTGATTTGAATATTTTGTGACATGTTGATACATGGTTGAAAACCAATGAGGGCTATGATGCCTTATGGTTCACATATGAATCTATCCGGAGTTTGTTAACCCGGCCTGGCTTTGGACTATAAGTCGCCAGTGTATAATGATCTTATATACTTAGAAGCGTTGTGCTCTAAGTTTTGGGATATTAATCCTTGCTGCATACGGCGTTGTAAGCCGGCGGTATATGTTAACTAAACAAGGCATTATGCGCACAATCTTTTGGGTTGTAACCCTCACTGAATAGGTATGATAAGCCGGCAGTATGAGCAAATATCATAGGTATGATATTTTGTTATAATTATATAAGATTATGATTGAACCGGCCCTGGTTATGGACTGTCTTAGTCACCAGTGGTTTTTATATAGGGTGTTGTGACCCGCCCTGGGGTAAACCGCCAGGGTACTTGTGATCTATTTTGTGTGCAGGTAAAATAGTAAATCTAGCATACATAGTTGATGAAATCATGAGCATAAGTGGCCGAGCTTCAATTGGTAAAGCAGCAGTGTCATGCAAAAAAAGACATGCACGATGGCATGGCAGATCAAGAGTTTAACTAGCCTATTACAAGGCATCTGATGGCCCAACGAGAATAAGTGTTTTGGAGCCATCAACACAGCAAAATATTCTGCTTAGTAAACCGGCTTATGACTGTTGGCGGGTTGAAGCCTCCGGGTCTTCCTGCGCCTCTTCCTCATCTTCAGCTCCTTGCTTATTCATCAGTTGGAAGTCAGGCATAGCCCAGTTGATACTGGTCAATGCTCTAAACACAGCTTCATCATCAATAGGGTTTGATGGATCAATGTCAGGAGCAAAGGTGTGCTTATGAATTGGCAGGATGAGATCTGTTGGCTCATGAACCGGCACGCTCACTCTCTTGTTTTCAGCATCATAAGCCGCTTGATATGTGGATAGACTGGTTTCGTCAGCCAGCTTGCTTGCTAAAGGACGCATGGCTCTTGCTATTTCTGCAAAATCATCAGCACTGAAGGCAGATCAGTCTTCTTTAACACTGGGGCAGCCATTGGCCAAATCCTCTGGGTCAAGATCGGCTTGCCATGCCTTTGCCCGGCTTAAGGCAGTCAAGGCGCCGGCTTTGGCAGCTCCCCGTTTTAAATCAGCAATCCTTTTGGGCAGCACGGATAACTGCTTCAGTGTATCTTTGATAAGCATTGAGGGAGATTTCTTGTGCAGCGTAGCAGCAATGGTTCGTTGGGCACCAGTATATAACTCTTCTACAAGAGTGTAGACAGCCTTAAGCTGGATGCGCATATCTGAGCCCAACTTAGCGCTCCGCGAACCTATATCAGCAAAAGTTATGACTAAGCCGGCAGATGTTTACAGTATGATTCTTAAGGTACAAGTGAGACATGTTTTTTCTACTTACCAAAGATGGCTGATGACATGATATTAATCTGTTGCTAAGCCGGATAACTCTTCAGTCACCGGCTTAAGTGCCGATTCAGCATCATCAGCTCTCTTCAGTAGAGCCGCCTTTTCAGTTTCCCAGCTATCTTTTTCAGCATTGAAATTTTGCTTCAGCTGTTCAAAATTCTCAAAGCAGTTTTTAATTCTGCTTTGGCCTTGGATGTCTCGGCTTGCTGAGTTTTCACGTTGGCCTTCAGATCATTCAGGCGTGCATCTTTTTCGGTCAGTTCAGCATGTGATATACGCAAACATGAAAGGTATTATGATCATAATGATTTGTGAAGTCCCAAGCACAATACAAGTATTATACTTGGCACTTGGGGGCTAATGTCTATTGCTTCTGAAAACTTTCTAAAGTCCCAAGCACAATACACGTATTATACTTGGCACTTGGGGGCTAATGCATATTGCTCTTTGTTAAGACAGATTTATCTGCCGACCCGGACGAATGGTATGATCCGGTTTAAAAAGTCCACAAGCTGGAATATTGGTTTTTGGCAGTATGTTTATTCATGACTGATTAAGCCGGCCCTTGGGGGCTACAGATGCAATATTGATTTTTGCTACTTCAAGTCCCAGCTTAACATACATATTAAACCGGCCCTTGGGGGCCACACATGTAAAGTTGAAGTACTGGTATTATAAGTCCTGGTTCATATTGAAAGCATAGACCAGCCCTTGGGGGCTACTGGATTTGATCTATGCAACTATTCAAGTTTACAGCACATTCTATTCTATCATGTCCCATAAACTTGGCGGTTAATGGAAGTATATTAATATACAAAGAAGTTGCAGCATTTACCTCATACTGCTCCTTCATCAGGTTTACTAAGCCGGCTTCAAAGTCACGGCTGGTGTATAGACGGTTCAAATAGCCAGAGTGGATGTCTCGGGCATTGAACTGGGCATAGCTATCCAAGTCTACCTTCCACTTGCCTTTATCTTCAGCAGAAATTTCTTCCTTGGCGCTGTGCTTTGATAAGATAGTGGGGTTACCCGGTGCTATGTAACCAAACCCAGTGAGCACAACATCGTCAGTTTTTTCTTCGGCGGGCTTAGCTGGGCTCGACGGCTTAGAAATCACCGGTTCAACATCCATATGGTCTATGGAGGCTTCATGGTCTACTGGTGGTGGGTCATCAATGATGGCTTTCGCAATTGGATGAGAAGACTTTGGTTGTTATTTCTCCGGCTCAGACGGATTGGCATCGTCGACCGGCTTATTCAGTTTCGCCTTTTTGCTGGGTTTGGCCTGGCCCCTGAAAATAAGAAGTATAAAGAGGTCAGTATAATGATCTGGCATAAGATTTGAATGATTAAATATACCCTTACCCCGGTACATTCTTGAAAGCCAGGATTTGAGTTCCCGTTGACTCGCCAGAGGAAGAATGAGAAGTCCCCTGATAGTTTGAATCAGACGGGTTAAGAGGTTGTCGGAAATGACCCGCCTTGGGATAAAGTATATCAGAAATAGGTAAAACCTCTGGGCGGCGTTTGCGAACCTGTGTGTTTGGTAAGCCGGAAGAAGTGATTACACCACCGCTATGCCGGGTGGTAGGGGGGGGGGGGGGGGGGGGGGGGGGGGGGGGGGGGGGGGGGGGGGGGGGGGGGGGGGGGGGGGGGGGGGGGGGGGGGGGGGGGGGGGGGGGGGGGGGGGGGGGGGGGGGGGGGGGGGGGGGGGGGGGGGGGGGGGGGGGGGGGGGGGGGGGGGGGGGGGGGGGGGGGGGGGGGGGGGGGGGGGGGGGGGGGGGGGGGGGGGGGGGGGGGGGGGGGGGGGGGGGGGGGGGGGGGGGGGGGGGGGGGGGGGGGGGGGGGGGGGGGGGGGGGGGGGGGGGGGGGGGGGGGGGGGGGGGGGGGGGGGGGGGGGGGGGGGGGGGGGGGGGGGGGGGGGGGGGGGGGGGGGGGGGGGGGGGGGGGGGGGGGGGGGGGGGGGGGGGGGGGGGGGGGGGGGGGGGGGGGGGGGGGGGGGGGGGGGGGGGGGGGGGGGGGGGGGGGGGGGGGGGGGGGGGGGGGGGGGGGGGGGGGGGGGGGGGGGGGGGGGGGGGGGGGGGGGGGGGGGGGGGGGGGGGGGGGGGGGGGGGGGGGGGGGGGGGGGGGGGGGGGGGGGGGGGGGGGGGGGGGGGGGGGGGGGGGGGGGGGGGGGGGGGGGGGGGGGGGGGGGGGGGGGGGGGGGGGGGGGGGGGGGGGGGGGGGGGGGGGGGGGGGGGGGGGGGGGGGGGGGGGGGGGGGGGGGGGGGGGGGGGGGGGGGGGGGGGGGGGGGGGGGGGGGGGGGGGGGGGGGGGGGGGGGGGGGGGGGGGGGGGGGGGGGGGGGGGGGGGGGGGGGGGGGGGGGGGGGGGGGGGGGGGGGGGGGGGGGGGGGGGGGGGGGGGGGGGGGGGGGGGGGGGGGGGGGGGGGGGGGGGGGGGGGGGGGGGGGGGGGGGGGGGGGGGGGGGGGGGGGGGGGGGGGGGGGGGGGGGGGGGGGGGGGGGGGGGGGGGGGGGGGGGGGGGGGGGGGGGGGGGGGGGGGGGGGGGGGGGGGGGGGGGGGGGGGGGGGGGGGGGGGGGGGGGGGGGGGGGGGGGGGGGGGGGGGGGGGGGGGGGGGGGGGGGGGGGGGGGGGGGGGGGGGGGGGGGGGGGGGGGGGGGGGGGGGGGGGGGGGGGGGGGGGGGGGGGGGGGGGGGGGGGGGGGGGGGGGGGGGGGGGGGGGGGGGGGGGGGGGGGGGGGGGGGGGGGGGGGGGGGGGGGGGGGGGGGGGGGGGGGGGGGGGGGGGGGGGGGGGGGGGGGGGGGGGGGGGGGGGGGGGGGGGGGGGGGGGGGGGGGGGGGGGGGGGGGGGGGGGGGGGGGGGGGGGGGGGGGGGGGGGGGGGGGGGGGGGGGGGGGGGGGGGGGGGGGGGGGGGGGGGGGGGGGGGGGGGGGGGGGGGGGAATAAACCCCATCTTTTTACAATTAATAGCAATGGTACATACGTGTCATGTCTAATAGCGGAGAACAAACGAAGAGATTATTGTAGGGTACGAAACCACCTCAAAGTTATTCTTTCTGGTCGATCTATTGTGCTATTCCTATAAGTGCCACAAACAGCCCTAGAGTTCGTACTAAAATAACACCTTAAGACACACATCAACAAAAACCCTAATGTCACCTAGATACTCCAATGTCACCACAAGTATCCGCGGGTTTGATTATACGATATGCATCACACAATCTCAGATTCATCTATTCAAACCAACACAAAGAACTTCAAAGAGTGCCCCAAAGTTTCTACTGGAGAGTCAAGACGAAAACGTGTGCCAACCCCTATGCATAAGTTCACAAGGTCACAGAACCCGCAAGTTGATCACCAAAACATACATCAAGTAGATCACGTGAATATCCCATTGTCACCACAGATAAGCACATGCAAGACATACATCAAGTGTTCTCAAATCCTTAAAGACTCCATCCGATAAGATAACTTCAAAGGGAAAACTCAATCCATTACAAGAGAGTAGAGGGGGAGAAACATCATAAGATCCAACTATAATAGCAAAGCTCGCGGTACATCAAGATCGTGCCAAATCAAGAACACGAGAGAGAGAGAGGCCAAACACATAGCTACTGGTACATACCCTCAGCCCCGAGGGTGAACTACTCCCTCCTCGTCATGGAGACCGTTGGGATGATGAAGATGGCCACCGGTGATGATTTCCCCCTCCGGCAGGGTGCCGAAACGGGGTCTAGATTTGTTTTTGGTGGCTACAGAGGCTTGCGGCGGCGGAACTCCCGATCTAGGTTCTGTTCTGGAGGTTTTGGGATTTATAGGAAGTGTTGGCGTCGGTCCCACGTCGAGGGGGTCCACGAGGTAGCCATGAGGTAGGGGGGCGCGCCCTCCACCCTCGTGGTGGCCTCGGGACTCTTCTCCGAAATCTTTTCGTTCCTGTATTTTTTATATTTTCCAAAAATATTCTCCGTAAATTTTTAGGACAATTGGACTCCGTTTGATATTCCTTTTCTGCAAAGCTCAAAAACAAGGAAAAAACGGAAACTGGCACTGGGCTCTAGGTTAATAGGTTAGTCCCAAAAATCATATAAAATAGCATATAAATGCATATAAAACATCCAAGATAGATAATATAATAGCATGGAACAATCAAAAATTATAGATACGTTGGAGACGTATCACAGCGCCTCACTAGTTCCCCACATCGGCTTCGCCTAGCCCGGCTCCTCCAACCGTCTGCATCGGCTTCACTCGACCGCGGTCGCCCTCCATACTCCACCCTGCTCCCTCTTGCAACTTGTGAGCTGCGTTGGGATTTCCTCGAAGGGGAGAGGATGATGCAGTACAGTAGAGATAAGTATTTCCCTCAGTTATGAAACCAAGGTTACCAATCCAGTAGGAGAACCAAGCAACACTATGTAAATAGCACCTACACACAAACAACAAATACTTGCAACCCAACGTGTAGAGGGGTTGTCAATCCCTCAACGGTTACGAGCAAGATTAAATTGTATAGTTTTTGATAGATAGATCTGGCAAAAATACAAAATAAAATAAATAACAGAAAATTGCAGCAAGGTATTTTTAGGATTTTTATATGATAAAAGATAGACCCGGCGGCCATAGTTTTCACTAGAGGCTTCTCTCGAGAAAATAGCATACGGTGGGTAAACAAATAACTGTTGCGCAATTGACAGAAAAGCAAATAATTATGATGATATCCAAGGCAATGATCAAACATATAGGCATCATGTCCAAGATTAGTAGACCGAAACGATTCTGCATCTACTACTATTACTCCACACATCGACCGCTATCCAGCATGCATCTAGTGTATTAAGTTCATGGAAAAATGGAGTAATGCTTTAAGCAAGATGACAAGATGTAGACAAGATAAAGTCACGTATG
>JAAAWM010009075.1:0-19351 GCA_036873465.1 Thinopyrum obtusiflorum
GGAGCGTGTCATAGTAAACGGAACGGTGGAAAGTTGCATGGCAATATATCTCGTAATGGCTCTGGAAATGCCATGATAGGTAGGTACGGTGGCTGTTTTGAGGAAGGTATATGGTGGGTGTATGATACCGGCGAAAGGTGTGCGGTATTAGAGAGGCTAGCAATGGTGGAAGGGTGAGAGTGCGTATAATCCATGGACTCAACATTAGTCATAAAGAACTCACATACTTATTGCAAAAATCTACAAGTTATCAAAGCAAACTATTATGCGCATGCTCCTAGGGGGATAGATTGGTAGGAAAAGACCATCGCTCGTCCCCGACCGCCACTCATAAGGAAGACAATCAATAAATAAATCATGTTCCGACTTCATCACATAACGGATCATCATATGTGCATGCTTCGGGAATCACAAACTTTAACACAAGTATTTCTCAAATTCACAACTACTCAACTAGCATGACTCTAATATCACCATCTCCATATCTCAAAACAATTATCAAGTATCAAACTTCTCATAGTATTCAACACACTCATAAGATAATTTTATTACTAATCTTGTATACCTAGCATATTAGGATTATTTAAGCAAATTACCATGCTATTTAAGACTCTCAAAATAATCTAAGCGAATCATGAGAGATCAATAGTTTCTATAAAACAAATCCACCATCGTGCTCTAAAAGATATAAGTGAAGCACTAGAGCAAAACTATATAACTCAAAACATATAAGTGAAACACATAGAGTATTCTAATAATTTCCGAATCATGTGTGTCTCTCTCAAAAGGTGTGTACAGCAAAGATGATTGTGGTAAATTAAAAGGCAAAGACTCAAATCATACAAGACGCTCCAAGCAAAACACATATCATGTGGTGAATAAAAATATAGCTCCAAGTAAAGTTACCGATAGAAGTAGACGAAAGAGGGGATGCCTTCCGGGGCATCCCCAAGCTTTGGCTTTTAGGTGTCCTTAGATTATCTTGGGGGTTCCATGGGAATCCCAAAGCTTAGGCTCTTGCCACTCCTTGTTCCATAATCCATCAAATCTTTACCCAAAACTTGAAAACTTCACAACACAAAACTTAAAGTAGAAAATCTCGTGAGCTCCGTTAGCGAAAGAAAACAAAAGACCACTTCAAGGTACTGTAATGAACTCATTCTTTATTTATATTGGTGTTAAACCTAATTTATTCCAACTTATCTATGGTTTATAAACTATTTTACTAGCCATAGATTCATCAAAATAAGTAAACAACACACAAAAAACAGAATCTGTCAAAAACAGAACAGTCTGTAGTAATCTGTACCTAGCGCAAGATCTGGAACCCCAAAAATTCTAAAATAAATTTCTGTACGTGAGAAATTTATCTATTAATCATCTTAAAAAAGAATTAACTAAATATCACTTTCCAAATAAAAATGGCAGCAGTTCTCATGAGCGCTAAAGTTTCTGCTTTTTACAGCAAGATTAACAAGACTTTCCCCAAGTCTTCCCAATGGTTCTACTTGGCACAAACACTAATTTAACACAAAAAACACAACCAAAACAGAGGGTATACAAATTATTTATTTAATAATAGCAAGTAAAAATATTGGATTGTCTCCCAACAAGCGCTTTTCTTTAAAGCCTTATAGCTAGGCATAATATTTCAATGATGCTCACATGAAAGGAAAGAATTGAAGCACAAAGAGAGCATCATAAAACATGTGACAAACACATCTAAGTCTAACATACTTCCTATGCATAGGCATCTTATAGTCAAACAAATTATTGAGGCAAGCAAAAACTAGCATATGCAATAAAGCGGAAAGAAACAATAGCAATCTCAACATAACGAGAGGCAATTTAGTAACATGAAATTTTCTACCACCATATTTTCCTCTCTCATAATGATTACATGTAGGATCATAAGCAAATTCAACAAAATAGCTATCACACAAAATGTTTTCAACATGATCCACATGCATGCAAAGTTGACACTCTTCCAAAATAGTGGGATTAACTAAAGTCATGACTTTTCCAAACCCACTTTTATCAAAATTTTCATAAGATTGAACATTCTCCAAATATGAGGGATCTAAAGTTGACACTCTTCCAAACCCACTTTCAATAATATTTCAAACACTATTATCAATCTCATATTCATCATGGGGCTTAAATAAATTTTCAAGATCATAAGAAGAATCACCCCAATCATGATCATTGCAACAAGTAGAGGACATAGCAAAACTAGCATCCCCAAGCTTAGGGTGTTGCATATTATTAGCACAATTTACATAAATAGAATTTATGATAAAATCATTGTAATCATGCTTTTTATTCAAAGATCTATCGTGAATCGCTGGGGGGGGGGGGGGGGGGGGGGGGGGGGGGGGGGGGGGGGGGGGGGGGGGGGGGGGGGGGGGGGGGGGGGGGGGGGGGGGGGGGGGGGGGGGGGGGGGGGGGGGGGGGGGGGGGGGGGGGGGGGGGGGGGGGGGGGGGGGGGGGGGGGGGGGGGGGGGGGGGGGGGGGGGGGGGGGGGGGGGGGGGGGGGGGGGGGGGGGGGGGGGGGGGGGGGGGGGGGGGGGGGGGGGGGGGGGGGGGGGGGGGGGGGGGGGGGGGGGGGGGGGGGGGGGGGGGGGGGGGGGGGGGGGGGGGGGGGGGGGGGGGGGGGGGGGGGGGGGGGGGGGGGGGGGGGGGGGGGGGGGGGGGGGGGGGGGGGGGGGGGGGGGGGGGGGGGGGGGGGGGGGGGGGGGGGGGGGGGGGGGGGGGGGGGGGGGGGGGGGGGGGGGGGGGGGGGGGGGGGGGGGGGGGGGGGGGGGGGGGGGGGGGGGGGGGGGGGGGGGGGGGGGGGGGGGGGGGGGGGGGGGGGGGGGGGGGGGGGGGGGGGGGGGGGGGGGGGGGGGGGGGGGGGGGGGGGGGGGGGGGGGGGGGGGGGGGGGGGGGGGGGGGGGGGGGGGGGGGGGGGGGGGGGGGGGGGGGGGGGGGGGGGGGGGGGGGGGGGGGGGGGGGGGGGGGGGGGGGGGGGGGGGGGGGGGGGGGGGGGGGGGGGGGGGGGGGGGGGGGGGGGGGGGGGGGGGGGGGGGGGGGGGGGGGGGGGGGGGGGGGGGGGGGGGGGGGGGGGGGGGGGGGGGGGGGGGGGGGGGGGGGGGGGGGGGGGGGGGGGGGGGGGGGGGGGGGGGGGGGGGGGGGGGGGGGGGGGGGGGGGGGGGGGGGGGGGGGGGGGGGGGGGGGGGGGGGGGGGGGGGGGGGGGGGGGGGGGGGGGGGGGGGGGGGGGGGGGGGGGGGGGGGGGGGGGGGGGGGGGGGGGGGGGGGGGGGGGGGGGGGGGGGGGGGGGGGGGGGGGGGGGGGGGGGGGGGGGGGGGGGGGGGGGGGGGGGGGGGGGGGGGGGGGGGGGGGGGGGGGGGGGGGGGGGGGGGGGGGGGGGGGGGGGGGGGGGGGGGGGGGGGGGGGGGGGGGGGGGGGGGGGGGGGGGGGGGGGGGGGGGGGGGGGGGGGGGGGGGGGGGGGGGGGGGGGGGGGGGGGGGGGGGGGGGGGGGGGGGGGGGGGGGGGGGGGGGGGGGGGGGGGGGGGGGGGGGGGGGGGGGGGGGGGGGGGGGGGGGGGGGGGGGGGGGGGGGGGGGGGGGGGGGGGGGGGGGGGGGGGGGGGGGGGGGGGGGGGGGGGGGGGGGGGGGGGGGGGGGGGGGGGGGGGGGGGGGGGGGGGGGGGGGGGGGGGGGGGGGGGGGGGGGGGGGGGGGGGGGGGGGGGGGGGGGGGGGGGGGGGGGGGGGGGGGGGGGGGGGGGGGGGGGGGGGGGGGGGGGGGGGGGGGGGGGGGGGGGGGGGGGGGGGGGGGGGGGGGGGGGGGGGGGGGGGGGGGGGGGGGGGGGGGGGGGGGGGGGGGGGGGGGGGGGGGGGGGGGGGGGGGGGGGGGGGGGGGGGGGGGGGGGGGGGGGGGGGGGGGGGGGGGGGGGGGGGGGGGGGGGGGGGGGGGGGGGGGGGGGGGGGGGGGGGGGGGGGGGGGGGGGGGGGGGGGGGGGGGGGGGGGGGGGGGGGGGGGGGGGGGGGGGGGGGGGGGGGGGGGGGGGGGGGGGGGGGGGGGGGGGGGGGGGGGGGGGGGGGGGGGGGGGGGGGGGGGGGGGGGGGGGGGGGGGGGGGGGGGGGGGGGGGGGGGGGGGGGGGGGGGGGGGGGGGGGGGGGGGGGGGGGGGGGGGGGGGGGGGGGGGGGGGGGGGGGGGGGGGGGGGGGGGGGGGGGGGGGGGGGGGGGGGGGGGGGGGGGGGGGGGGGGGGGGGGGGGGGGGGGGGGGGGGGGGGGGGGGGGGGGGGGGGGGGGGGGGGGGGGGGGGGGGGGGGGGGGGGGGGGGGGGGGGGGGGGGGGGGGGGGGGGGGGGGGGGGGGGGGGGGGGGGGGGGGGGGGGGGGGGGGGGGGGGGGGGGGGGGGGGGGGGGGGGGGGGGGGGGGGGGGGGGGGGGGGGGGGGGGGGGGGGGGGGGGGGGGGGGGGGGGGGGGGGGGGGGGGGGGGGGGGGGGGGGGGGGGGGGGGGGGGGGGGGGGGGGGGGGGGGGGGGGGGGGGGGGGGGGGGGGGGGGGGGGGGGGGGGGGGGGGGGGGGGGGGGGGGGGGGGGGGGGGGGGGGGGGGGGGGGGGGGGGGGGGGGGGGGGGGGGGGGGGGGGGGGGGGGGGGGGGGGGGGGGGGGGGGGGGGGGGGGGGGGGGGGGGGGGGGGGGGGGGGGGGGGGGGGGGGGGGGGGGGGGGGGGGGGGGGGGGGGGGGGGGGGGGGGGGGGGGGGGGGGGGGGGGGGGGGGGGGGGGGGGGGGGGGGGGGGGGGGGGGGGGGGGGGGGGGGGGGGGGGGGGGGGGGGGGGGGGGGGGGGGGGGGGGGGGGGGGGGGGGGGGGGGGGGGGGGGGGGGGGGGGGGGGGGGGGGGGGGGGGGGGGGGGGGGGGGGGGGGGGGGGGGGGGGGGGGGGGGGGGGGGGGGGGGGGGGGGGGGGGGGGGGGGGGGGGGGGGGGGGGGGGGGGGGGGGGGGGGGGGGGGGGGGGGGGGGGGGGGGGGGGGGGGGGGGGGGGGGGGGGGGGGGGGGGGGGGGGGGGGGGGGGGGGGGGGGGGGGGGGGGGGGGGGGGGGGGGGGGGGGGGGGGGGGGGGGGGGGGGGGGGGGGGGGGGGGGGGGGGGGGGGGGGGGGGGGGGGGGGGGGGGGGGGGGGGGGGGGGGGGGGGGGGGGGGGGGGGGGGGGGGGGGGGGGGGGGGGGGGGGGGGGGGGGGGGGGGGGGGGGGGGGGGGGGGGGGGGGGGGGGGGGGGGGGGGGGGGGGGGGGGGGGGGGGGGGGGGGGGGGGGGGGGGGGGGGGGGGGGGGGGGGGGGGGGGGGGGGGGGGGGGGGGGGGGGGGGGGGGGGGGGGGGGGGGGGGGGGGGGGGGGGGGGGGGGGGGGGGGGGGGGGGGGGGGGGGGGGGGGGGGGGGGGGGGGGGGGGGGGGGGGGGGGGGGGGGGGGGGGGGGGGGGGGGGGGGGGGGGGGGGGGGGGGGGGGGGGGGGGGGGGGGGGGGGGGGGGGGGGGGGGGGGGGGGGGGGGGGGGGGGGGGGGGGGGGGGGGGGGGGGGGGGGGGGGGGGGGGGGGGGGGGGGGGGGGGGGGGGGGGGGGGGGGGGGGGGGGGGGGGGGGGGGGGGGGGGGGGGGGGGGGGGGGGGGGGGGGGGGGGGGGGGGGGGGGGGGGGGGGGGGGGGGGGGGGGGGGGGGGGGGGGGGGGGGGGGGGGGGGGGGGGGGGGGGGGGGGGGGGGGGGGGGGGGGGGGGGGGGGGGGGGGGGGGGGGGGGGGGGGGGGGGGGGGGGGGGGGGGGGGGGGGGGGGGGGGGGGGGGGGGGGGGGGGGGGGGGGGGGGGGGGGGGGGGGGGGGGGGGGGGGGGGGGGGGGGGGGGGGGGGGGGGGGGGGGGGGGGGGGGGGGGGGGGGGGGGGGGGGGGGGGGGGGGGGGGGGGGGGGGGGGGGGGGGGGGGGGGGGGGGGGGGGGGGGGGGGGGGGGGGGGGGGGGGGGGGGGGGGGGGGGGGGGGGGGGGGGGGGGGGGGGGGGGGGGGGGGGGGGGGGGGGGGGGGGGGGGGGGGGGGGGGGGGGGGGGGGGGGGGGGGGGGGGGGGGGGGGGGGGGGGGGGGGGGGGGGGGGGGGGGGGGGGGGGGGGGGGGGGGGGGGGGGGGGGGGGGGGGGGGGGGGGGGGGGGGGGGGGGGGGGGGGGGGGGGGGGGGGGGGGGGGGGGGGGGGGGGGGGGGGGGGGGGGGGGGGGGGGGGGGGGGGGGGGGGGGGGGGGGGGGGGGGGGGGGGGGGGGGGGGGGGGGGGGGGGGGGGGGGGGGGGGGGGGGGGGGGGGGGGGGGGGGGGGGGGGGGGGGGGGGGGGGGGGGGGGGGGGGGGGGGGGGGGGGGGGGGGGGGGGGGGGGGGGGGGGGGGGGGGGGGGGGGGGGGGGGGGGGGGGGGGGGGGGGGGGGGGGGGGGGGGGGGGGGGGGGGGGGGGGGGGGGGGGGGGGGGGGGGGGGGGGGGGGGGGGGGGGGGGGGGGGGGGGGGGGGGGGGGGGGGGGGGGGGGGGGGGGGGGGGGGGGGGGGGGGGGGGGGGGGGGGGGGGGGGGGGGGGGGGGGGGGGGGGGGGGGGGGGGGGGGGGGGGGGGGGGGGGGGGGGGGGGGGGGGGGGGGGGGGGGGGGGGGGGGGGGGGGGGGGGGGGGGGGGGGGGGGGGGGGGGGGGGGGGGGGGGGGGGGGGGGGGGGGGGGGGGGGGGGGGGGGGGGGGGGGGGGGGGGGGGGGGGGGGGGGGGGGGGGGGGGGGGGGGGGGGGGGGGGGGGGGGGGGGGGGGGGGGGGGGGGGGGGGGGGGGGGGGGGGGGGGGGGGGGGGGGGGGGGGGGGGGGGGGGGGGGGGGGGGGGGGGGGGGGGGGGGGGGGGGGGGGGGGGGGGGGGGGGGGGGGGGGGGGGGGGGGGGGGGGGGGGGGGGGGGGGGGGGGGGGGGGGGGGGGGGGGGGGGGGGGGGGGGGGGGGGGGGGGGGGGGGGGGGGGGGGGGGGGGGGGGGGGGGGGGGGGGGGGGGGGGGGGGGGGGGGGGGGGGGGGGGGGGGGGGGGGGGGGGGGGGGGGGGGGGGGGGGGGGGGGGGGGGGGGGGGGGGGGGGGGGGGGGGGGGGGGGGGGGGGGGGGGGGGGGGGGGGGGGGGGGGGGGGGGGGGGGGGGGGGGGGGGGGGGGGGGGGGGGGGGGGGGGGGGGGGGGGGGGGGGGGGGGGGGGGGGGGGGGGGGGGGGGGGGGGGGGGGGGGGGGGGGGGGGGGGGGGGGGGGGGGGGGGGGGGGGGGGGGGGGGGGGGGGGGGGGGGGGGGGGGGGGGGGGGGGGGGGGGGGGGGGGGGGGGGGGGGGGGGGGGGGGGGGGGGGGGGGGGGGGGGGGGGGGGGGGGGGGGGGGGGGGGGGGGGGGGGGGGGGGGGGGGGGGGGGGGGGGGGGGGGGGGGGGGGGGGGGGGGGGGGGGGGGGGGGGGGGGGGGGGGGGGGGGGGGGGGGGGGGGGGGGGGGGGGGGGGGGGGGGGGGGGGGGGGGGGGGGGGGGGGGGGGGGGGGGGGGGGGGGGGGGGGGGGGGGGGGGGGGGGGGGGGGGGGGGGGGGGGGGGGGGGGGGGGGGGGGGGGGGGGGGGGGGGGGGGGGGGGGGGGGGGGGGGGGGGGGGGGGGGGGGGGGGGGGGGGGGGGGGGGGGGGGGGGGGGGGGGGGGGGGGGGGGGGGGGGGGGGGGGGGGGGGGGGGGGGGGGGGGGGGGGGGGGGGGGGGGGGGGGGGGGGGGGGGGGGGGGGGGGGGGGGGGGGGGGGGGGGGGGGGGGGGGGGGGGGGGGGGGGGGGGGGGGGGGGGGGGGGGGGGGGGGGGGGGGGGGGGGGGGGGGGGGGGGGGGGGGGGGGGGGGGGGGGGGGGGGGGGGGGGGGGGGGGGGGGGGGGGGGGGGGGGGGGGGGGGGGGGGGGGGGGGGGGGGGGGGGGGGGGGGGGGGGGGGGGGGGGGGGGGGGGGGGGGGGGGGGGGGGGGGGGGGGGGGGGGGGGGGGGGGGGGGGGGGGGGGGGGGGGGGGGGGGGGGGGGGGGGGGGGGGGGGGGGGGGGGGGGGGGGGGGGGGGGGGGGGGGGGGGGGGGGGGGGGGGGGGGGGGGGGGGGGGGGGGGGGGGGGGGGGGGGGGGGGGGGGGGGGGGGGGGGGGGGGGGGGGGGGGGGGGGGGGGGGGGGGGGGGGGGGGGGGGGGGGGGGGGGGGGGGGGGGGGGGGGGGGGGGGGGGGGGGGGGGGGGGGGGGGGGGGGGGGGGGGGGGGGGGGGGGGGGGGGGGGGGGGGGGGGGGGGGGGGGGGGGGGGGGGGGGGGGGGGGGGGGGGGGGGGGGGGGGGGGGGGGGGGGGGGGGGGGGGGGGGGGGGGGGGGGGGGGGGGGGGGGGGGGGGGGGGGGGGGGGGGGGGGGGGGGGGGGGGGGGGGGGGGGGGGGGGGGGGGGGGGGGGGGGGGGGGGGGGGGGGGGGGGGGGGGGGGGGGGGGGGGGGGGGGGGGGGGGGGGGGGGGGGGGGGGGGGGGGGGGGGGGGGGGGGGGGGGGGGGGGGGGGGGGGGGGGGGGGGGGGGGGGGGGGGGGGGGGGGGGGGGGGGGGGGGGGGGGGGGGGGGGGGGGGGGGGGGGGGGGGGGGGGGGGGGGGGGGGGGGGGGGGGGGGGGGGGGGGGGGGGGGGGGGGGGGGGGGGGGGGGGGGGGGGGGGGGGGGGGGGGGGGGGGGGGGGGGGGGGGGGGGGGGGGGGGGGGGGGGGGGGGGGGGGGGGGGGGGGGGGGGGGGGGGGGGGGGGGGGGGGGGGGGGGGGGGGGGGGGGGGGGGGGGGGGGGGGGGGGGGGGGGGGGGGGGGGGGGGGGGGGGGGGGGGGGGGGGGGGGGGGGGGGGGGGGGGGGGGGGGGGGGGGGGGGGGGGGGGGGGGGGGGGGGGGGGGGGGGGGGGGGGGGGGGGGGGGGGGGGGGGGGGGGGGGGGGGGGGGGGGGGGGGGGGGGGGGGGGGGGGGGGGGGGGGGGGGGGGGGGGGGGGGGGGGGGGGGGGGGGGGGGGGGGGGGGGGGGGGGGGGGGGGGGGGGGGGGGGGGGGGGGGGGGGGGGGGGGGGGGGGGGGGGGGGGGGGGGGGGGGGGGGGGGGGGGGGGGGGGGGGGGGGGGGGGGGGGGGGGGGGGGGGGGGGGGGGGGGGGGGGGGGGGGGGGGGGGGGGGGGGGGGGGGGGGGGGGGGGGGGGGGGGGGGGGGGGGGGGGGGGGGGGGGGGGGGGGGGGGGGGGGGGGGGGGGGGGGGGGGGGGGGGGGGGGGGGGGGGGGGGGGGGGGGGGGGGGGGGGGGGGGGGGGGGGGGGGGGGGGGGGGGGGGGGGGGGGGGGGGGGGGGGGGGGGGGGGGGGGGGGGGGGGGGGGGGGGGGGGGGGGGGGGGGGGGGGGGGGGGGGGGGGGGGGGGGGGGGGGGGGGGGGGGGGGGGGGGGGGGGGGGGGGGGGGGGGGGGGGGGGGGGGGGGGGGGGGGGGGGGGGGGGGGGGGGGGGGGGGGGGGGGGGGGGGGGGGGGGGGGGGGGGGGGGGGGGGGGGGGGGGGGGGGGGGGGGGGGGGGGGGGGGGGGGGGGGGGGGGGGGGGGGGGGGGGGGGGGGGGGGGGGGGGGGGGGGGGGGGGGGGGGGGGGGGGGGGGGGGGGGGGGGGGGGGGGGGGGGGGGGGGGGGGGGGGGGGGGGGGGGGGGGGGGGGGGGGGGGGGGGGGGGGGGGGGGGGGGGGGGGGGGGGGGGGGGGGGGGGGGGGGGGGGGGGGGGGGGGGGGGGGGGGGGGGGGGGGGGGGGGGGGGGGGGGGGGGGGGGGGGGGGGGGGGGGGGGGGGGGGGGGGGGGGGGGGGGGGGGGGGGGGGGGGGGGGGGGGGGGGGGGGGGGGGGGGGGGGGGGGGGGGGGGGGGGGGGGGGGGGGGGGGGGGGGGGGGGGGGGGGGGGGGGGGGGGGGGGGGGGGGGGGGGGGGGGGGGGGGGGGGGGGGGGGGGGGGGGGGGGGGGGGGGGGGGGGGGGGGGGGGGGGGGGGGGGGGGGGGGGGGGGGGGGGGGGGGGGGGGGGGGGGGGGGGGGGGGGGGGGGGGGGGGGGGGGGGGGGGGGGGGGGGGGGGGGGGGGGGGGGGGGGGGGGGGGGGGGGGGGGGGGGGGGGGGGGGGGGGGGGGGGGGGGGGGGGGGGGGGGGGGGGGGGGGGGGGGGGGGGGGGGGGGGGGGGGGGGGGGGGGGGGGGGGGGGGGGGGGGGGGGGGGGGGGGGGGGGGGGGGGGGGGGGGGGGGGGGGGGGGGGGGGGGGGGGGGGGGGGGGGGGGGGGGGGGGGGGGGGGGGGGGGGGGGGGGGGGGGGGGGGGGGGGGGGGGGGGGGGGGGGGGGGGGGGGGGGGGGGGGGGGGGGGGGGGGGGGGGGGGGGGGGGGGGGGGGGGGGGGGGGGGGGGGGGGGGGGGGGGGGGGGGGGGGGGGGGGGGGGGGGGGGGGGGGGGGGGGGGGGGGGGGGGGGGGGGGGGGGGGGGGGGGGGGGGGGGGGGGGGGGGGGGGGGGGGGGGGGGGGGGGGGGGGGGGGGGGGGGGGGGGGGGGGGGGGGGGGGGGGGGGGGGGGGGGGGGGGGGGGGGGGGGGGGGGGGGGGGGGGGGGGGGGGGGGGGGGGGGGGGGGGGGGGGGGGGGGGGGGGGGGGGGGGGGGGGGGGGGGGGGGGGGGGGGGGGGGGGGGGGGGGGGGGGGGGGGGGGGGGGGGGGGGGGGGGGGGGGGGGGGGGGGGGGGGGGGGGGGGGGGGGGGGGGGGGGGGGGGGGGGGGGGGGGGGGGGGGGGGGGGGGGGGGGGGGGGGGGGGGGGGGGGGGGGGGGGGGGGGGGGGGGGGGGGGGGGGGGGGGGGGGGGGGGGGGGGGGGGGGGGGGGGGGGGGGGGGGGGGGGGGGGGGGGGGGGGGGGGGGGGGGGGGGGGGGGGGGGGGGGGGGGGGGGGGGGGGGGGGGGGGGGGGGGGGGGGGGGGGGGGGGGGGGGGGGGGGGGGGGGGGGGGGGGGGGGGGGGGGGGGGGGGGGGGGGGGGGGGGGGGGGGGGGGGGGGGGGGGGGGGGGGGGGGGGGGGGGGGGGGGGGGGGGGGGGGGGGGGGGGGGGGGGGGGGGGGGGGGGGGGGGGGGGGGGGGGGGGGGGGGGGGGGGGGGGGGGGGGGGGGGGGGGGGGGGGGGGGGGGGGGGGGGGGGGGGGGGGGGGGGGGGGGGGGGGGGGGGGGGGGGGGGGGGGGGGGGGGGGGGGGGGGGGGGGGGGGGGGGGGGGGGGGGGGGGGGGGGGGGGGGGGGGGGGGGGGGGGGGGGGGGGGGGGGGGGGGGGGGGGGGGGGGGGGGGGGGGGGGGGGGGGGGGGGGGGGGGGGGGGGGGGGGGGGGGGGGGGGGGGGGGGGGGGGGGGGGGGGGGGGGGGGGGGGGGGGGGGGGGGGGGGGGGGGGGGGGGGGGGGGGGGGGGGGGGGGGGGGGGGGGGGGGGGGGGGGGGGGGGGGGGGGGGGGGGGGGGGGGGGGGGGGGGGGGGGGGGGGGGGGGGGGGGGGGGGGGGGGGGGGGGGGGGGGGGGGGGGGGGGGGGGGGGGGGGGGGGGGGGGGGGGGGGGGGGGGGGGGGGGGGGGGGGGGGGGGGGGGGGGGGGGGGGGGGGGGGGGGGGGGGGGGGGGGGGGGGGGGGGGGGGGGGGGGGGGGGGGGGGGGGGGGGGGGGGGGGGGGGGGGGGGGGGGGGGGGGGGGGGGGGGGGGGGGGGGGGGGGGGGGGGGGGGGGGGGGGGGGGGGGGGGGGGGGGGGGGGGGGGGGGGGGGGGGGGGGGGGGGGGGGGGGGGGGGGGGGGGGGGGGGGGGGGGGGGGGGGGGGGGGGGGGGGGGGGGGGGGGGGGGGGGGGGGGGGGGGGGGGGGGGGGGGGGGGGGGGGGGGGGGGGGGGGGGGGGGGGGGGGGGGGGGGGGGGGGGGGGGGGGGGGGGGGGGGGGGGGGGGGGGGGGGGGGGGGGGGGGGGGGGGGGGGGGGGGGGGGGGGGGGGGGGGGGGGGGGGGGGGGGGGGGGGGGGGGGGGGGGGGGGGGGGGGGGGGGGGGGGGGGGGGGGGGGGGGGGGGGGGGGGGGGGGGGGGGGGGGGGGGGGGGGGGGGGGGGGGGGGGGGGGGGGGGGGGGGGGGGGGGGGGGGGGGGGGGGGGGGGGGGGGGGGGGGGGGGGGGGGGGGGGGGGGGGGGGGGGGGGGGGGGGGGGGGGGGGGGGGGGGGGGGGGGGGGGGGGGGGGGGGGGGGGGGGGGGGGGGGGGGGGGGGGGGGGGGGGGGGGGGGGGGGGGGGGGGGGGGGGGGGGGGGGGGGGGGGGGGGGGGGGGGGGGGGGGGGGGGGGGGGGGGGGGGGGGGGGGGGGGGGGGGGGGGGGGGGGGGGGGGGGGGGGGGGGGGGGGGGGGGGGGGGGGGGGGGGGGGGGGGGGGGGGGGGGGGGGGGGGGGGGGGGGGGGGGGGGGGGGGGGGGGGGGGGGGGGGGGGGGGGGGGGGGGGGGGGGGGGGGGGGGGGGGGGGGGGGGGGGGGGGGGGGGGGGGGGGGGGGGGGGGGGGGGGGGGGGGGGGGGGGGGGGGGGGGGGGGGGGGGGGGGGGGGGGGGGGGGGGGGGGGGGGGGGGGGGGGGGGGGGGGGGGGGGGGGGGGGGGGGGGGGGGGGGGGGGGGGGGGGGGGGGGGGGGGGGGGGGGGGGGGGGGGGGGGGGGGGGGGGGGGGGGGGGGGGGGGGGGGGGGGGGGGGGGGGGGGGGGGGGGGGGGGGGGGGGGGGGGGGGGGGGGGGGGGGGGGGGGGGGGGGGGGGGGGGGGGGGGGGGGGGGGGGGGGGGGGGGGGGGGGGGGGGGGGGGGGGGGGGGGGGGGGGGGGGGGGGGGGGGGGGGGGGGGGGGGGGGGGGGGGGGGGGGGGGGGGGGGGGGGGGGGGGGGGGGGGGGGGGGGGGGGGGGGGGGGGGGGGGGGGGGGGGGGGGGGGGGGGGGGGGGGGGGGGGGGGGGGGGGGGGGGGGGGGGGGGGGGGGGGGGGGGGGGGGGGGGGGGGGGGGGGGGGGGGGGGGGGGGGGGGGGGGGGGGGGGGGGGGGGGGGGGGGGGGGGGGGGGGGGGGGGGGGGGGGGGGGGGGGGGGGGGGGGGGGGGGGGGGGGGGGGGGGGGGGGGGGGGGGGGGGGGGGGGGGGGGGGGGGGGGGGGGGGGGGGGGGGGGGGGGGGGGGGGGGGGGGGGGGGGGGGGGGGGGGGGGGGGGGGGGGGGGGGGGGGGGGGGGGGGGGGGGGGGGGGGGGGGGGGGGGGGGGGGGGGGGGGGGGGGGGGGGGGGGGGGGGGGGGGGGGGGGGGGGGGGGGGGGGGGGGGGGGGGGGGGGGGGGGGGGGGGGGGGGGGGGGGGGGGGGGGGGGGGGGGGGGGGGGGGGGGGGGGGGGGGGGGGGGGGGGGGGGGGGGGGGGGGGGGGGGGGGGGGGGGGGGGGGGGGGGGGGGGGGGGGGGGGGGGGGGGGGGGGGGGGGGGGGGGGGGGGGGGGGGGGGGGGGGGGGGGGGGGGGGGGGGGGGGGGGGGGGGGGGGGGGGGGGGGGGGGGGGGGGGGGGGGGGGGGGGGGGGGGGGGGGGGGGGGGGGGGGGGGGGGGGGGGGGGGGGGGGGGGGGGGGGGGGGGGGGGGGGGGGGGGGGGGGGGGGGGGGGGGGGGGGGGGGGGGGGGGGGGGGGGGGGGGGGGGGGGGGGGGGGGGGGGGGGGGGGGGGGGGGGGGGGGGGGGGGGGGGGGGGGGGGGGGGGGGGGGGGGGGGGGGGGGGGGGGGGGGGGGGGGGGGGGGGGGGGGGGGGGGGGGGGGGGGGGGGGGGGGGGGGGGGGGGGGGGGGGGGGGGGGGGGGGGGGGGGGGGGGGGGGGGGGGGGGGGGGGGGGGGGGGGGGGGGGGGGGGGGGGGGGGGGGGGGGGGGGGGGGGGGGGGGGGGGGGGGGGGGGGGGGGGGGGGGGGGGGGGGGGGGGGGGGGGGGGGGGGGGGGGGGGGGGGGGGGGGGGGGGGGGGGGGGGGGGGGGGGGGGGGGGGGGGGGGGGGGGGGGGGGGGGGGGGGGGGGGGGGGGGGGGGGGGGGGGGGGGGGGGGGGGGGGGGGGGGGGGGGGGGGGGGGGGGGGGGGGGGGGGGGGGGGGGGGGGGGGGGGGGGGGGGGGGGGGGGGGGGGGGGGGGGGGGGGGGGGGGGGGGGGGGGGGGGGGGGGGGGGGGGGGGGGGGGGGGGGGGGGGGGGGGGGGGGGGGGGGGGGGGGGGGGGGGGGGGGGGGGGGGGGGGGGGGGGGGGGGGGGGGGGGGGGGGGGGGGGGGGGGGGGGGGGGGGGGGGGGGGGGGGGGGGGGGGGGGGGGGGGGGGGGGGGGGGGGGGGGGGGGGGGGGGGGGGGGGGGGGGGGGGGGGGGGGGGGGGGGGGGGGGGGGGGGGGGGGGGGGGGGGGGGGGGGGGGGGGGGGGGGGGGGGGGGGGGGGGGGGGGGGGGGGGGGGGGGGGGGGGGGGGGGGGGGGGGGGGGGGGGGGGGGGGGGGGGGGGGGGGGGGGGGGGGGGGGGGGGGGGGGGGGGGGGGGGGGGGGGGGGGGGGGGGGGGGGGGGGGGGGGGGGGGGGGGGGGGGGGGGGGGGGGGGGGGGGGGGGGGGGGGGGGGGGGGGGGGGGGGGGGGGGGGGGGGGGGGGGGGGGGGGGGGGGGGGGGGGGGGGGGGGGGGGGGGGGGGGGGGGGGGGGGGGGGGGGGGGGGGGGGGGGGGGGGGGGGGGGGGGGGGGGGGGGGGGGGGGGGGGGGGGGGGGGGGGGGGGGGGGGGGGGGGGGGGGGGGGGGGGGGGGGGGGGGGGGGGGGGGGGGGGGGGGGGGGGGGGGGGGGGGGGGGGGGGGGGGGGGGGGGGGGGGGGGGGGGGGGGGGGGGGGGGGGGGGGGGGGGGGGGGGGGGGGGGGGGGGGGGGGGGGGGGGGGGGGGGGGGGGGGGGGGGGGGGGGGGGGGGGGGGGGGGGGGGGGGGGGGGGGGGGGGGGGGGGGGGGGGGGGGGGGGGGGGGGGGGGGGGGGGGGGGGGGGGGGGGGGGGGGGGGGGGGGGGGGGGGGGGGGGGGGGGGGGGGGGGGGGGGGGGGGGGGGGGGGGGGGGGGGGGGGGGGGGGGGGGGGGGGGGGGGGGGGGGGGGGGGGGGGGGGGGGGGGGGGGGGGGGGGGGGGGGGGGGGGGGGGGGGGGGGGGGGGGGGGGGGGGGGGGGGGGGGGGGGGGGGGGGGGGGGGGGGGGGGGGGGGGGGGGGGGGGGGGGGGGGGGGGGGGGGGGGGGGGGGGGGGGGGGGGGGGGGGGGGGGGGGGGGGGGGGGGGGGGGGGGGGGGGGGGGGGGGGGGGGGGGGGGGGGGGGGGGGGGGGGGGGGGGGGGGGGGGGGGGGGGGGGGGGGGGGGGGGGGGGGGGGGGGGGGGGGGGGGGGGGGGGGGGGGGGGGGGGGGGGGGGGGGGGGGGGGGGGGGGGGGGGGGGGGGGGGGGGGGGGGGGGGGGGGGGGGGGGGGGGGGGGGGGGGGGGGGGGGGGGGGGGGGGGGGGGGGGGGGGGGGGGGGGGGGGGGGGGGGGGGGGGGGGGGGGGGGGGGGGGGGGGGGGGGGGGGGGGGGGGGGGGGGGGGGGGGGGGGGGGGGGGGGGGGGGGGGGGGGGGGGGGGGGGGGGGGGGGGGGGGGGGGGGGGGGGGGGGGGGGGGGGGGGGGGGGGGGGGGGGGGGGGGGGGGGGGGGGGGGGGGGGGGGGGGGGGGGGGGGGGGGGGGGGGGGGGGGGGGGGGGGGGGGGGGGGGGGGGGGGGGGGGGGGGGGGGGGGGGGGGGGGGGGGGGGGGGGGGGGGGGGGGGGGGGGGGGGGGGGGGGGGGGGGGGGGGGGGGGGGGGGGGGGGGGGGGGGGGGGGGGGGGGGGGGGGGGGGGGGGGGGGGGGGGGGGGGGGGGGGGGGGGGGGGGGGGGGGGGGGGGGGGGGGGGGGGGGGGGGGGGGGGGGGGGGGGGGGGGGGGGGGGGGGGGGGGGGGGGGGGGGGGGGGGGGGGGGGGGGGGGGGGGGGGGGGGGGGGGGGGGGGGGGGGGGGGGGGGGGGGGGGGGGGGGGGGGGGGGGGGGGGGGGGGGGGGGGGGGGGGGGGGGGGGGGGGGGGGGGGGGGGGGGGGGGGGGGGGGGGGGGGGGGGGGGGGGGGGGGGGGGGGGGGGGGGGGGGGGGGGGGGGGGGGGGGGGGGGGGGGGGGGGGGGGGGGGGGGGGGGGGGGGGGGGGGGGGGGGGGGGGGGGGGGGGGGGGGGGGGGGGGGGGGGGGGGGGGGGGGGGGGGGGGGGGGGGGGGGGGGGGGGGGGGGGGGGGGGGGGGGGGGGGGGGGGGGGGGGGGGGGGGGGGGGGGGGGGGGGGGGGGGGGGGGGGGGGGGGGGGGGGGGGGGGGGGGGGGGGGGGGGGGGGGGGGGGGGGGGGGGGGGGGGGGGGGGGGGGGGGGGGGGGGGGGGGGGGGGGGGGGGGGGGGGGGGGGGGGGGGGGGGGGGGGGGGGGGGGGGGGGGGGGGGGGGGGGGGGGGGGGGGGGGGGGGGGGGGGGGGGGGGGGGGGGGGGGGGGGGGGGGGGGGGGGGGGGGGGGGGGGGGGGGGGGGGGGGGGGGGGGGGGGGGGGGGGGGGGGGGGGGGGGGGGGGGGGGGGGGGGGGGGGGGGGGGGGGGGGGGGGGGGGGGGGGGGGGGGGGGGGGGGGGGGGGGGGGGGGGGGGGGGGGGGGGGGGGGGGGGGGGGGGGGGGGGGGGGGGGGGGGGGGGGGGGGGGGGGGGGGGGGGGGGGGGGGGGGGGGGGGGGGGGGGGGGGGGGGGGGGGGGGGGGGTATTAATTCCAAAACATGTCTCCATGGATTTTTAGGTCATTCTGTGAACTTTTTCTGCACAAAGATAACACCATGAAAATTCTGCTGAAAACAGCGTCAGTCCGGGTTAGTTCCATTCAAATCATGCAAGTTAGAGTCCAAAACAAGGGCCAAAGTGTTTGGAAAAGTAGATACGTTGGAGACGTATCAAGAAGGCAGCAAAGATGCCAAGTGCTGAAGAGGCTTCTCAAGTGTTCCTCATGTCAAAGAAAGATCAACTTGGATATCTTATTCAATCCAGCTTGAGGATTGAGAGAGGATTGGCCACCCTAACTCGGCACAAAGAGAGCCTAGAGAGGATCATTGAAACAAAATTCTATGATCTTGACTTGAAGGTGACAGAGATGCAGATAGCTATTGAGCTGCTCCAAGAAGATGCTGAATAGAGGAAAGGGCAAGCTACCACAGATGCCTTTCAGAGAGTGCCTAGGGCACAAAGATCTGCCGCAGTGCCTGTGATAGATACACGAGCTACTACATCAGCACCTGCAGCCATAGCATTAGTAGCCCTCCAGTTTCCACTCCACCAGCTCCTACAACTTCAACGGATGCATTTGTTCTTGGAGTCCTCTCAATGCCTCCTCCCGAAGATCAAGCCTAGAGAGGTGCATAACACTATGCATTTTCGAGCTTTTTGGTAACTTGTTGCCAAAGGGGGGAGAAAGTGTATAGATCATAGGCTTCATGAGAGAGAGTGCTTTGCTTCTCATTGTTTCTTTTGCTACTTGTTTGATACCTTTTTGTGTGCTTGCTTGGATGTTACACTTTGTTTGAGATACTTGTATGATCATGTGTTTGATCATATCATACCTTAATGCTTGTGCTTGAATGATGCTACTATCTATCTCTCATGTATGATCATTCACTTTGGCTTGGTGATGAGTGCATATTTCATATTCTATCATTTTGAGTGCTTCACCAAGATGTATGTGACATGAAAGAGTAACCCATGATCCTAATCGATTGTGCATTTGCATTCAAAAGCAAATTTTAAATAATGCACAAATTTAGGGGAGATCTTACTTATCACATACTTCTCAAAGGGACGATATATTTCACTCTTATTATCGTTTGTTGAAGCTTTGATCTATATGTTGTCATCAATTACCAAAAAGGGGGAGATTGAAAGTGCAACTAATCCCTGGGTGGTTTTGGTAATTCTTAACGACATATAGCTCATTGACCTAACACTCTCTCAATATGATCATTTCAGATAGTTCAATGATAGGCATGGCATGGACTAGAGATGTAGACCCCTCAAAATGCTAAGGACACATATTGGCTCAAGCTCAAGACTCTACATTTTTATTTTAGTGATCCAAGATCACATTGAGTCCATAGGAAAAGCCAATACTATTGAATGGGGATGAGGTGTCGCTTAATTAGTTCGGTCTAACCGATAGGATCTCGATCTCACCGAGGTGGGATTGCAAACTTGTCTCCCTTCATAACGTTTCGGTCTAACAGAGATGAGCGATCAGTCCCACCGAGTTCCCAATGCAAACTCTCTGTTTCCTTTTCGTAATGTTTCGGTCCCACTGAAATTAGCGATCAGTCCCACCGAGTTTGCCTGACCAACTCTCTGTTTGCCTATTACAGAAATCGGTCTCACCGAGTTCATGTGATCGGTCTCATCGAGATTATGTTATGCCCTAACCCTAATGAAATCGGTCCCACCGAAAATCCTAATGCTCACATTTTGAACTAAATCGGTCTGACCGAGTTTAACTATTCGGTCCCATCGAGTTTGGTAAATTGTGTGTAACGGTTAGATTTTGTGTGGAGGCTATATATACCTCTCCACCCATCCTCCATTCATGGAGAGAGCAATCAAAACGTGCCTACACCTCTACCATTCATTTTCTGAGAGGGAACCACCTACTCATGTGTTGAGACCAAGATATTCCAATCCAACCATAAGAATCTTGATCTCTAGCCTTCCCCAAGTTGCTTTCCACTCAAACCATCTTTCCACCAAATCCAAATCTGTGAGAGAGAGAGAGAGTTGTGTGTTTGGGAGACTATCATTTGAAGCACAAGAGCAAGGAGTTCATCATCAACTCACCATCTATTACCTTTTGGAGAGTGGTGTCTCCTAGATTGGTTAGGTGTCACTTGGGAGCCTCCGTCAAGATTGTGGAGTTGAACCAAGGAGTTTGTAAGGGAAAGGAGATCCCCTACTTCGTGAAGATCTACCCAAGTGAGGCAAGTCCTTCATGGGCGATGGCCATGGTGGGATAGAAAAAGGTTGCTTCTTCATGGACCCTTTGTGGGTGGAGCCCTCCGTGGACTCGTGCAACTGTTACCCTTCGTGGGTTGAGGTCTCCATCAACGTGGATGTACGATAGCACCACCTATCGGAACCACGCCAAAAATCTCCGTGTCTACATTGCATTTGCTCCCTCCAAACTCCTCCCCTTTACCTTCATATGCAATGATTTACATTCCGCTGCTATACTCTTAGATTTGCATGTGTAGGTTGATTGCTTGACTTGTGCTAAGTTGCTAAAATCTGCCAAGACTAAAAATTGGGAAAAGGCTAGATT